>JAHIAM010001053.1:600000-787116 GCA_021605205.1 Aegilops longissima | reverse complement strand
TGGGATGAAAGGGGGGAGCTTGCCCCGACGAAGGACAGGACCGGGCTGATCTCCAGGGGTCTTCTCGGCCCGAGGCAGACCACACTGCGGCCCGGCTCCGAGCTTCCCGTGGTTGACCCTTCCAGCCGGCTTTCAGGCTTCAAATTGGACCGAGGCTGCTGAGGCTTCACCGTGACGACCCGTAAGCACTTGATTCTTGTCTTTATTTCTTGTTACTCTTTGAGGCTTGGCGTCCGCATCTCTTGGATGACTGGCTCCATGACAAAAAGAATCGAAGGGAGCTCTGAGGTTCCATTAAGAACAGCGCCTCTGCCCTTGAAGGAAGGTGACCATGACGCATGGGCCTCTCCCTGCCAGTCGTCCTCACAAGGCCTGGCTAAGCCTGGGCTGAAATGACTCGACCCCCATGCTAGCGACTCGAGGAGTGCCTTTGCTGCTGCCCGCCACCACGGCCGTTAGGCGCCAGCCAGGCTCCTCCTCGAGATGTTGTGGTGCGTACGCCGCCCTCTCCTCCTACTCCGCCGACTGCTGTCTCTCCGACTCCTCCTGCCGTTCTGGATCATGTTGTTGCTGAGCTGGACCGACTATGGCAGGATCTTCTTGGCGCCGACCCTCGCTTGGTGGCCGGGCGCTTAAGGCAACCGGGATGGATTAGCTCGGCCTTCGGATTGGTGGCGCTGGTCTGGGCCTCGGCGGCTGCGATGAGGAGAGGCAGGCCGTCCTTGAAAGAAGCTGCTTTCGTGTGCCTTAATCACAGGGAGGTGGTGTCCGGCGTCGTGGGTGTTGCAAAGTGACTGGAGGATGAGCTGCAAGGCTGCAGGACCAGCTCATGAAAAGAGGCCCGCCCGTAAGGAAGCAGGAAAAGGCGTGAAGGCTCATGGCGCCGCCAGAGACCAGGAGGCCAAGCTCGAGAAGCGCCGTGACTGCCTAAACCTTGCTGGAAGCGGGGAGTTAGAGAGAGGAAGGTCGAGCTGGGCCAGCAAGGCCAATTCTTTCGAGGACCGCGTGGCCTTGGCGGAGATGGAGGCAGCTTCGCTCGTCGCTGAGGGCGCTTCTGACGGTGACCTGGAGAGCCAGCTGGTTGGCGCCGGGCAGCCCCTTAAGCTACTTCCTTCTGGTTCACGCTCTTGAAGAAGTCGCCCTTGGCCTTGGCCCCCACGACGAGGGCGGCGCGTCTGTCTTCTGCAGCGTTGGCGGAGTCGCCCACATCTACCTTGCGACCCCAGCGTCGACCTCGACAACTGCTTTGGAGCAACAAGCGGCGGCGTGCGCTGCCTCTACCGAGCCGTGAAGAGCGCCCGCAGGAGGCTTCTGTTGGGGAAGTTCCGGGCGTTCAGCACCAAGCCGAAGCGAGGCGCTGCCGACCCTGCTGCTCCATGAGGCGAACCCGCTCCGCGCTGCTCCACCGCCGACAAGTGACTCCGTTGTGGCTCTTGTCCTGCCTTCATTTCCTGCACATGTATCATGCCTCGGGGAGGCGTTTAAACTTGTGTTTGGCATTGAGATAACAGTGTGGACTGTAATATTTGCTTTTGAATTCCTTGAAATTTACGCTTTTCTTTCCTACTTGCTTATGTTCTCGCCGTGGCCGGCCAGCCATTGCCTCCTCGGCGTTAGCCCGGCGGAAACCGGGGCGGGACTAGGAGTGAGGGCTACGTGACAAGTTAGGCTCTGAGTCGCGATGCTCGGGAGTCCCCTTAGCGCCTTGAACAACAAGTAGGGAGGTGAGATGTGGGTGGATCTACCGTTCTCGTCTGCGAGCCGCCCGACGCGCATGCCTCAACGCCGTTAGCCTTCGGAACTAAGGGTGAGGGGCTACTGCGACCAGTTAGGCTCTGGTCGCGATGCTCAGGAGTCCCCTTGGCGCTCAAGCGGCCTTCGTGCCTTGGCTCCGCTCGGGGAGAGGCAGCGGCAGACCAGGCCGGGGGCTGGCTGGAGTGGCGTGCGTCAGGCGTGACCAGGCGCATCCCGTGCCCAGCCCTCGCGCGCATTCTGAGGGGCGTTACGATGAGGCTAGACCAGGCTCTAGGCTCCACGAGGTTGATCTTGACCGGGGCCACCTCGATTGTTTATCACCAGTAGCGACATAAGCGCTTCCGTATGTGCAGGCATAGCAGCTCCTCGGCGGTGTCGTCGGCCAGCCTTGCGAACATGGTGCTTCCACTCGTGCGTGGGAGGGGCTCCCCTCCGGGAGGAGCCACAGGCGTGTATAGCCCATACGACCGCGTGGGCGGCACGGTAGGGCTGGCGAGGTGTGTCTGGGCACCCGTGAGCCAGCACGGGGACTCACGGGAGCCCTACCTCTAGGCGGGTTGCGCTGGCTTTGAGCCTTATCTTGTGATGTGTTCCTGCAAATTTGGTTAGATGCGGCCTCTCGTCCTCGGGTCTGGCCCTCGAGCTGGCCTCGATCGTCGTTGGTATGCCGGTCGCGATGTAAGTGGACAAGGCGGAGGGTGAGGCTTGGAGAGCGATGGAGCCTGAGTCGCGATGCTCGGTACCCCCTTTAGCGTGCAAGTGGTGCGGCATGGAGAAGAAGAGGTGTCATGCCGGCATCAAATAATCAAGCATGGTGGGTTGAGCGCATAGCGGAAATAAGCATAAAGGGATACATGCGGCTGGGTGCAGCCCGGCGACTTGGGGATGATGCAGCCGAGGCGCCCCAAAAAAGTAAGCTAACAACATGAAATAAAGGATACATGCATGAGGGGACAGACCCACGCACAGGAATAATGCAGCCACAGAGGCGCTCCCGGCTGGAAAGAAACTTGAAAGATGTCACTGATGATGTTGAGGGCGAAGGAGTGTTGGTGTAGCAGACTCGGTGGGCTGCGGAAGCGATCCTCCACAGCCCCCTGGCCAGGGGCCTCGAGGAGGCTCGGGCGGCTGGTGGCTCCTCGTGACCATCTCCACCTCCGCCAAGGCTGCGGGCGCTGGCCTCTTGAGCCTCCATGATGCCCCTCATGAGGCTGAGTGCGTGTGGCAGCGTTAAGCAAGTCGTAAGGCATCGAGCGTGGCTGTGGTTGGACCTTCTGGCGCCCCACTCGCGAGCCCACAGGCGCTCAGGAGACTTCGATTGAGCCTGGTATGTCGATGCAGATCGCAGCCCACCATCCTCGCCGGGATGGGGAGCCACAGTAGTGGCCCGGCGACCGCCTCTCATGACTCTTGACTCCTGTAGCTCTGAGATGGCCTGGCAGCGAACTCACGAGGATCTGGCCCTCCTTGCCTTACTCCTTCTTGAGGAAGCGTGCTTGAAACTGCGCCTCCATCACGGTGCCCAAAGCGCCTCCTCGTGACCTTAGCCAGGTCGGTGGCCCTCGAGCCCCAGGCCACTGAGGAGGCCAGGCGCCCTTTCCTATCGATGGAAGGAGGTTCCCCACAGGCGGGCCTTGGGCCACGAGGGGCCTGCCTCTGAGGCGGGCAGACGATGTCTTCTTCTTCTTGGGGGTGGTCTGGGAAGCCTCCTGCTTCCGTGATCCGTGTCTTCAGTGATCACGGCACGAAAGGCTTGTTCGAGGAACACACCGTCCTTCTCTTGAGAGGCACGAGATGACTCCGCCACTTCCGGCATCGTGAGGGCGTTGTAGCCGTGGTGAGTTATGACCATGAACTTGCCTGCGCTGGGTACCCATGGATGGCGTTATGCGGCGGCGAATGTGGCGGCGTCAAAAGTCGATGAGCTTAGTCTTGATGGTTGTCGCGTGCCCGAAGGTGACAGGAGGCGGACCTGCCCAATCGGGACCATGGAGCCGTCGGTGACTCCGGAGAAAGGCTTGGTTGGCTGAAGCTGGTTGTAGGGCGCAGGAGATTGTTGAATGTTTCCCGCGGACGGGGCGTTGAGCCTTGCCCGCCATCGATGAGGGTCTGGTGACCACCGCGTTCTTGATGATTGGGGAACAAAGCATCGGGAGGACTCTGGCTGTGGCCGCACTTGAGGCTGATCCGCTGAGGCTGAGCGTGATGGCGCCGCCCGACCACTTGAGAGGTGCGTGGCTTTGAGCTTGGGGAGGACTGCATTCACTTCTGGGCAAACTGCTTGAAGATGCATTGAGAGGTGGGGCTTGAGCCCGCCGGGATCTGGACGATCGCGCGCAGCTCCTGAAGCCCTAGGCCCCTAAATCTGATGGCGGCTCTCGTTTCTCCTTAGCTGCGGCAGCAGTGGAGGGAAGGCTGCGTTGCCTTGCAGGCGATCCTCGCGGCCAGATCCTCCGGTCTCCCTCGCGAGTGGGTCTTGCCGCGATCCTCGCGAGGTCGATCCGCCACCCTTAGCACGGGCGTGGTCTTCCAGCGTCTGTGTTCCTTCCTCCTCCTCGACCGTAGCGGTCACCGTGGTGGGGCGAGGCTGATCCTTCCTTCTCGCACGGCTCGGAGCTCTTGACATTTGTTGGTGTTGTGGGTGTGGAGGTCGTGGTACACACAGTATCGACTACCCTTGGAAGATTTGCGCTGATCTCTGCCCGCTTGGTTTACGGTTACGCTTGACACGGCAGCCCCTTGCGCTTCACATCCTTGGCCTTGGACTTCTTCTCTTCGGAGTCTGCGGCGAGCAGCTCGAGGAGGAGACACCCTTCCTCAGCCTGGCGCGCCAGTATCCAAGTTGAACAGCTCGGTCGGTTCGGGTTCGGCGAGACCCTTGTGGATTCGAACCTTTGGGGTGCTTGCGCGGAGATTTAGTCTTCTACCTACCTGCACTCCACCGCCACGCTAAGATCTAAGCTCGGAAAGAACAGCACAAGAGACACAGGTTTATCTTGGTTCGGGCCACCATTGTGGTGTAATACCCTACTCGGTGTGGTGTGGTGGATTGCCTCTTGGGCTGATGATGATGAGCAATACAAGGAAGAACAGCCTCGCATGTCTGCATTCTTGGCTGGGGGATGAACTGCTAGGGAGGAGTTCAATCACCCTTCTCTCACTCTCTGTCTATCTGATTTCTCGATGGCCTCGTATATTCTGATTTCCTCTACCTTGGGGTGGCTAGTCCTATTTATAGGCAAGGCCTAGGCCTCTTCCCAAATATTGGCGGGAAGGGCGCCAACAATTGGCCATTTAAAGGGAAAATCTGGTACACTTATCTGACTAAAGTTGGTCCTCGCTTGCCAAAGGCTCACTGGTGGTGGCCCGGCTTGGGCTCACAATGACTTCCCTCCTGCTGTTGGGCTGGTCTTGGTCTCGTTGCACGAAGCAGGTGCCTTCCAGATGCTCTACGCTGCGCTTGCTCCTTTGCACCAAAGGGAAAGGAGGACACCTCTGGCAGGCTGGCGCCCGCTGGCGCCCTTGGTGCGTCATGGCTTGCGTCACGGGCACCTCGTGAGTACCCGCCTTGATCTCTCCGCCTCCTCGCGAGCCAGCTGATGAGGCCCGTGCAGAAGTAAGCTCCGTGTCGTCCGCCCAAATCTCCAGCCCCTCGTGAGGTCTTGGAGTCTGTGTTGATGAAGATGGGCGTGCTTTGGGCCCCCTTTGAACCACGCCGCATTCATGAGAGCGAGCAAGTCTGGGACCCCGTTCCCGAACGCCCATAGCCCGGGCCCAAAGCGCGCCCGGACTTGGCCGTGCACGAGGGAAGCGAAAGGGCAAAAGCGGCTTACAGCGGGCCCTTATAGCTTGCTGACCTTGGGTGCAGCGTGGCGGTTGATTGGACGTGGGCGCCTCAGCAACCGTGTGAGTTGATAAAGGAGCGGCATCTGCCTGGGCTTTGCTTCTTGCTTTCTCGGTTGCTGCTCGAGATCCCTTTCTTGCGCCTCTCCTTCCTTCCTCCAAATTTCCAGATCTCGCCGACCGCGTGACCTAAAAGCCATGGCGCCTCGTCAGTCCCAGTCGGAGCTTGGTACTCGTCTTCCTTGGAGTCGCCGAACGTGTCGGAGTCGAGCCTTGCCCGGTTGCGTCGGATGGCGGCAGCGCAGGGCATCGACGGGGCGAAAGTGTTCAAGGCCGGCTCCGCCACCCCTGAGAGCCAAGGGAGCACCTTCTACCCGCTCTTTGTAAGCGCCATTGTTGCTGGCCTGGTGCCTCCCTTCTCCGAGTTCTTCTTCTCTGTCCTCCGCCATTATAAGCTACAGGCTCTGTATCTCCATCCCAACTCCGTCCTTCTCCTGGCAATCTTTGCCTATTACTGCGAGGCTCATGTAGGGGTGCAGCCCTCAGTGGCCTTGCTGCGCCACTACTTCTACCTCCGGACCTCTCGCGGTCCTGCTTCCCGTCTTGTTGAGCTTAAATCGCGTCTGGTGGCACCATGCCATTGAGCCGGGAAAAGTTGAGGCTTGAAGCAAGTGGGTCTTGGCGGATCTTTGGCGCATCCACCCTCGGCTGATCTTGCCCGGGAGCAACCCCGAGCTCCAGTGATTGGGGTCAGCGGGCTCGGACCCCCTTGCAAGCTGGTGTTGGATAAGATGGGCCAGCGGATCTGAGGCCGGCCAACATGGCAGCAGCGAAGCTGACCGGCGCGTCGCTGCTGAGGGAATTCCTGGAGCACCAGCTGCCTCCGCTTGGCGTACTCACTTCCGATGTGGAGGCCCCATCAAACCCATGGCCTTGGCAGCGAAGATCTGGCCAGCAGTCCTCCAATCTCAGTCGAGGCGATGTGGCGAGGTTGGAGCGCTCCTCGCCCTTGTTCCTTAGCGACGACTTCGGAGCAGGTAGTGGAGTCCATGCCCGTCTTCAGCGTGGGCGGGCCCATGCCTGAGCTCCGAGGACCAGTGGGCGTGTCCTCCGATGACTCAGCGAAGAGGAGGAAGGAGGAATGGGAAAGGGCCGACTCAGGCGGCCAGCGGAGGTCGGGGCTCCCTTCCCGGCGCCAGGTCCGCTCTCCGCCTCTCTCGGCGATGGCGACGAGCATGGACGGCAGGCAGGGCGGGGCTTGCCCCGATCCCGAAGGGATAGGACCGGGCTGATCTCCGAGGTCTGCCCGGCCCAGGCGGACCCATGGCGCCTTCAGCTCCCAGCTTTCGAGGCTGACCCTTCAGCCGGCTTTCGGGCTTCAAATTTGGCGGAGCAACAGGCTCACTTGGCGGCGACCGTGGCGGTTGATTCTTGTCTTTATTTCTTGTTCTGCTGCTGAGGCTTGATGTCCGCATCCCTTTGATAGGTTGGCGCCCGCGGCAAAGAAGCCGAAGGGAGCTCCTGAGGTCCCATCCGTGGCAGCGCCTCTGCCCGTGAAGGAAGGTGACCGCGATGCACGGGCCTCTCCTGCCCGGTCGTCCTCGCGAGCTGGTGAGCCGGTGGTGACTCAGCCCCATAGCTAGCGACTCCAGGTGCCTTTGCTGTGCCGCCACCACCACGCCGTTGGGGCCAGCAGACTACGCCTCGAGATGCCGTGGTCGTGCCGCCGCCTTCTCCTCCTATTCCGCCGACTGCTGTCTCTCCGACTCCTCCTGCCGTTCTGGATCGTGTTGCTGCCGAGCTGGACCGGCTACGGCAGGATCTTCTTGGCGCCGACCCTCGCTTGGTGGCTGGGCGCTTGGAGCTGGCTTCAGGATGGATTCGCTCCGACGCTTCGATTCAGGCGGCGCTGGTCCAGGCCTCGACGGCTTGCGATGAGGAGAGGCAGGCCGTCCTTGAGGCTAAGGCTGCTCGTGACGCAGCCCTCGAGGAGGTGGTCGACGTCCGTGGTCGCTGCAAGGTGCTGGAGGACGAGCTGCAAGGCCTGCGGGACCAGCTCGCGAAAGAGGCCCGCCTTCGCCAAGAGCAAGAAGAAGGCGTGAAGCCTCGCGATGCGGCTGTCGAGTTCCAGGAGGCCAAGCTCAGGAAGCGCCGTGACCGCCTAGGCACGCTAGAGCAGGAGTTGGGGCGTGTAAGGTCGAGCTGGACGACAAGGCCCGGGTTCTTGCCGAGGACCGCGTGGCCTTTGCGGACATGGAAGAGAAGGCTCGCTCCTCGCTGAAGACGCTTCTGACGGTGGCACGGAGGCGTCTTGGCTGGCGCCGAGGGCGGCCCGCCAAGCTGCTTCCCTTCTGGTTCGCACTCTTGAAGATGTCGCCCTTCGCCTTGGCCCCCACGGCGGGGCGGCGCGTCTCTGTCTTCTGCGGCGGGTCTTCACCCACATCTACCTTGCGACCCAGCGTCGACCTCGACAACTTGCTGGAGCCGATGGCAGCAGAGTGTGCATGCTGCACGCTGCCGAGCCGTGAAGGTCAGCGGTGGCTCTCTTTGAGGAAGTTCAGACCTTCACACCAAGCGAAGCAGTGTTGCCGACCTGCTGCTCCATGAGGAGAACCCACTCCAGCTGCTCCACCGCCGACAAGTGACTCCGTTATGGCTCTGTCACCTTTTAATTCCTGCACATGTATCATGCCTCGGGGGCGTTTAAACTTACGTTTGGCATTGAGGTATGATGTGGACTGTAATATTTGCTTTTGAATTCCTTGAAATTCGCTTTTCCTTCCTACTTGCTTGTGTTCTCGCTTGGAGCCAGGCCCAGCATACCTCACCAGCGTTAGCCCCCACGGAAACCAGGGCCGGGGCCAAGGGTGAGGGGCTACGTGACAAGTTAGACTCTTGAGTCGCGATGCTCGAGAGTCCCCTTGGCGCCTGAACAACAAGTAGGGAGGTGAGATGTGGGTGGATCTACCGTTCTCGTCTGCGAGCCCGGCCCAGCATACCTCACCCAGTGTTAGCCTTCGGAACTAAGGGTGAGGGGCTACGTGACAGTTAGGCTCTTGAGTCGCGATGCTCGGAGTCCCCTTGGCTCAAGCGGCCTTCGTACCTTGGCTCCGCTCGGGGAGAGGCTTGACAGAATCAGGCCGGGGGCTGGCTGGAGTGGCGTCGTCTGGGCGTGACCAGGCGCAGCCCGTGCCCAGCCCCTCCGCGGCACTCCCGAGGGAGGCGTTGCGATGAGGCTAGAACAGAGCTCTGGGCTCCACAGAGGTTTATGCGGCCGGGGGCCACCCTCGATTGTTTATCACCAGTAGCAGACATAGTGCTTCCGTGTGTGTATGGGCATAGCCGCTCCTCGGCGGTGTCGTCGGCCGGCCAGACATGGTGCTTCCTTGGTAAGTGGGAGGGGCTCCCCTCCGGGAGGAGCCCCCCCTGGGGCTGTACAACCCTGCCACGACACGTGGCTGGCACGGTAGGGCTGGTGAGGTGTGTCATGCACCCGTGAGCCAGCAGCAGGACTCACGGGCCCTACCTCTAGGCGGGTTCGCACGGCACTGAGCCTTATCTTGTGATGTGTTCCATAAATTTGGTTAGATGCGGCACTCTCGTCCTCTGGTCCGGCCCTCGAGCTGGTCTCGGCCGTCGTTGGTATGCCGGTCGCGATGTAAGTGGACAAGGCGGAGGTGAGGCTGGAGAGCCAATAAGAGCCACAGTCGCGATGCTCGGTGGCCCCTTTAACGTGCAAGTGGTCGGCATGGAGAAGAAGAGGTGCCGTGGACCGACATCAAATAATCAAGCATGGTGGGTTGAGCATAGCCATAAATAAGCATAAAAGGGTACATGCGGCTGGGCTGGCCCGGCGACTTAGGGATGATGCAGCCCGGCGCCCCAACAAAGTAAGCTAACAACATGAAATAAAGGATATATGCATGAGGAGCGGACCCACAGCGGCACAGGAATAATGCAGCCACAGAGGCGCTCCCAGGCTGAAATGAAACTTGAAAGATGTCACTGATGATGTTGAGGGCGAAGGAGTGTTGGTGTAGCAGACTCGGCGGGCTGCGGAAGCTGATCTTCACGAGCCCCCAGGCCCAGGAGCCTCGGGAGGCTCCGGAGGCGCTGGTGGCTCCTCGCGGACCATCTACATCTCCGCCAAGGCTGCTGATACGTGGCAGCTGCGTTCGGCAAGCCGTAAGGCATCTGAACGTGCTGTGGGGAGTGGACCTTGGCGCCCCACTCGCGAGGCAGGGCGCTCCGGTGAGGCGACTCGATTGAGCCTGGTATGTCGATCTTGAGGCCGCAGCCCACCATCCTCGCTGGATGGGCAGCCACAGTGGTGGCGGTGGCCGCCTCTCATGACTCTTGACTCCTGTAGCTCTGAATGGCCTTCTTGGCGAACTCACAGTGTCTGGCCCTCCTCGCCTTACTCCTTCTTGAGAAGCGTGCTTGAAACACGCCTCCATGTGGTGCCCAAGCGCCTCCCTGTGACCTTAGCCAGGTCGGTGGCCCTCGAGCCCCGAGCCCTACTGAGGAGGCGTCAGGCGCTTTCCTATCTCGATGGAAGGAGGTTCCCCACAGGCGGCCTTGGCCTTGAGGGGCCTGCCTCCGAGGGGCGGGCAGGACGATGTCTTCTTATTCTTGGGGTGGTCTGGGAACCCTCCTGCTTCCATGATCAGGTCTTCGATGTCTGGCTGAAAGGCTCGTTCCGAGGAACACACGCGTCCTTCTCTTCACAGAGGCTTTGTGATGACTCCGCCGCTTCGACATCTTGAGGGCGTTGTAGCCGTGGTGAGTTCTGACCATGAACTTGGCCAGCGCCGGGTACCGAGGATGGCGTTGTCGGCGGCGAATGTGGCGACGTCGAAGTCGATGAGCTCGGTCTGCGATGGTTGTCGCGTGCCCGAAGGTGACGGGAGGCGGACCTGCCCAATCGGGACCGTGGAGCCGTCGGTGACTCGGAGAAAGGCTTGGTTGGCTGAAGCTGGTTGTAGGGCACTTGGAGATTGGTGAATGTTTCCACGGACAGGACGTTGAGCCCTGCCCCGCCGTCGATGAGGGTCCTTGTGACCACCACGTTGTTGATGATTGGGGGACAAATCATCGGGAGGACTCCGGCTATGGCTGCACACTTGAGCTGATCCGCTGAGTAGAACGTGATGGCGCACGGCGACCACCTGAGTGGGCGCATGGCTTCGAGCTTGGGGAGGACTGCATTCACTTCACGGGCGAACTGCTTGAAGATCTTGGCCGAGAGGATGGGGCTTGAGCTCCGCCCGGGATCTGACGATCGCGCGGCTCACTGAAGCCCCAGCCCGTCGTCGATGGCGGTTCGTTTCTCCTTGGCTGCGGCGGCAGCGGAGGGAGGCCTGCGTTGCCTTGCGGGCGATCCTCGCGAGGCTGATCCCTCCAGTCTCCCTCGCGAGGCGGGTCTTGCCAGCGATCCTCGCGAGGTCGATCACGCCACCCTTGGCGTGGGCAGCGTTCTTCCCGGCGTCATGCGTTCCTTCCCCCTCCTCGACCGTAGCCCCGATCACCGCGGTCGTGGCGACGGCCGATCCTTCCTTCTCGCACGACTCGGAGCTCTTGGCATTCGTTGGTGTTGTGGGTGTGGAGGTCGTGGTACACACAGTACCGACTGCCCTTGGAAGATTCGGGCTGACCTCAGCCCGCAGTGTCTGGTTACGCATGAGCACGACAGCCCCTTTGCGCTTCACATCCTTGGCCTTGGACTTCTTCTCTTCTAGGTCTGCGGCAGGCAGCTTCGAGGAGGAGAGACGCCTTCCTCAGCCACGCACACTTGGTCGCCAAGTTGAACAGCTCCAAGGAAGTGCACAGGTCTTCATGCATCGCCAGCTCCTCCTTCATCTTGACGTCGTGCACGCCGTCGGAGAAGGCTGAGATGATGGCCTCCTCGGACACCTTGGGAATCTTGAGGCGTGTGTTGTTGAGGCGCTGGATGTACTTTTGCGGGGTCTCTCCGGGTTGTTGCTTGATGCAGCGCATGTCGCTCACGGCGGGTGGCCGGTCGCTAGTATCTTGGAAGTTGGCGATGAAGCGGGTGCGCATCTCATCCCAGGAAGAGATCGTACCTGGAGCCAGGTTCAGGAGCCAGGTGCGGGCCCCGTCCTTGAGCGCCATGGGAAACCAGTTCGACATGACCTTCTCGTCTCTGTTGGCAGCTTTGATGCCCAGCTCATACAGCTGGAGGAACTCCGCAGGGTCGGCCGTGCCGTCGTAGCGAGGAGGCAGGTCGGGCTTGAACTTGCCGGACCCACGCGACGCTGCGTAGCTCGGTGGTGTAAACACGACAACTGCTTGTGGCCACAGGGGCCTTGGGTGACGGAGAACTTGGTCTTACAGGTCCCCAGCGCCGCAGGCTGGGAGCAATCTTGGGCTCTTGATGTCGGGGAGCGAGGAGCATGGTCATGGCGTCTTTGGGCGAGGAGCGCCCGGGCAGCTTCTTGCAGGCGAGGACTTCTTGGCAGCTCTGCTCTTGCTGCGCTGGCACCTGACGGAGCGGGTTCCGCCCAGGGGCCAAGCGCCTTGGTGCTAGGGCGTCTTCTTCGGGAGGAGGCGGCTGGGGCGCCCCGGAGCTTCGTCGCCCGCGCAGGGCGGGGTGCGGTGCAGCGGAACGGACGGTGCAGGAGAGCCCCCTGCGGCGTGGACGAGCTCGGCAACGCGGTCGAGCCATTCTTCGTAGACGTCGTCGACGGGATGGTAGCGCAGGAGCTCGTTTGCCGCGATGAGCGCAGCTCGAGCCTCCATGGGTGCGCGGAGCGCGCGGAATGAAGAACCAGCCGGGTGAGCGAGGAAGTAGCAGTGCGGCCGTCTCGCCCGCCGCAGACGAGTGCTTGAGACGATGCTTGCTGCTCGTTCCCGCCGGGCGTGGCGGCGTTGACGGCAGGTGACGGGAACGGCGAGCGCCCGCCGATAAAGGGCGTCTGGCGGCAGCGGAAGCGAGCGGCTCGGCGCTTCAGCGCGGGCTCGGCAGCGTCGAACATGGGCGCGATGGTCGGAGGAAGAACGGGTGGTGGAAGACGAATCCCGGCACACCCCTACCTGGTGCGCCAAATGTCGGATTTCGGGTTCCGGCAGACCCTTGTGGTTCGAACACTGGGGTGCGCGCGGAGATTTCGCCTTCTACCTACCTGCACTCCACCGCCACGCTAAGATCTAAGCTACGGAAAGAACAGCACAAGAGACACAGGGTTTATACTGGTTCGGGCCACCGTTGTGGTGTAATACCCTACTCCAGTGTGGTGTGGTGGATTGCCTCTTGGGCTGATGATGATGAGCAATACAAGGAAGAACAGCCTAGCGAGGGTCTGTTCTTGGCTGGGGGGATGAACTGCTAGGAGGAGTTCAATCACCCTTCTCTCTCTCTCTGTCTATCCTGATTTCTCGATGGCCTCCGTATATTCTGATTTCCTCTACCTTGGGGGTGGCTAGTCCTATTTATAGGCAAAGGCCCTGGGCCTCTTCCCAAATATTGAGCGGGAAGGGCACCAACAATTGGCCATTTTGAAGGGGAACATCTGGTACACTTATCCTGACTAAAGTTGGTCCTCGCCTGCCAAAGGCTCTGGTGGTGACGCCGGCTTGGGCTCCACAATGACTTCCCTCCTGTCGTTGGGCTGGTCTAGGTCTCGTTGCACCGAAACGGGTGCCTTTGCTTGATGCTCTCGCCTGCGCTTGCTCCCTTTGCACCAAAGGGGAAAGGAGGACACTGCGCGGGTTGGCGCCCGCCTGGCGCCCTTGGTCGTCATGGCTTGCGTCACGGGCACCTCGTGAGGTACCCCGCCTTGATCTCTCCGCCTCCTCGCGAGCCAGCCTGATGAGGCCGTGCCTGAGGAAGCTCCGTGTCGTCCACCCCGCGAGGGTCTTGGGTCTATGTTGATGAAGATGGGTCGTGCTGGGCCCCCATTTGAGCCACACCGCAGGCCGCAGGCAGGCAAGTCTGGGGACCCCCGTTCCCAGAACACTGACAAGCTCCAAGGAAGTGCACAGGTCTTCATGCATCGCCAGCTCCTCCTTCATCTTGACGTCGCGCACGCCGTTGGAGAAGGCTGAGATGATGGCCTCCTCGGTCACCTTGGGAATCTTGAGGCGTGCGTTGTTGAAGCGCTGGATGTACTTTTGTAGGGTATCTCCGGGTTGTTGCTTGATGCAGCGCATGTCGCTCACGGCGGGTGGCCGGTCACGAGTACCTTGGAAGTTGGCGATGAAGCGGGTGCGCATCTCGTCGAGAGGAGATCGTGCACGAGCCGTGTTCAGAGCAGTGCGGGCCCGTCCTTGAGCGCCATGGGAAACCAGTTCGCCATGACCTTCTCGTCTCCGTTGGCAGCTTCGATGCCCAGCTCATAGAGCTGGAGGAACTCCGCAGGGTCGGTCGTGCCGTCGTAACGAGGAGGTAGGTCTGGCTAGAACTTGCCGGGCCACGCGACGCTGCGCAGCTCGGTGGTGAAGGCACGGCAGCCTGTCGTGGCCACGGGAGGCCTTGGGTGACAGAGAGCTTGGTCTTGCGGGTCCCCATGCGTTGCAGCTGGGAGCAGCGCGGGGTCTTGACGTGCGGGAGCAGGAGCATGGTCGCGACGTCTTTGGAGCGAGGCGCCCGGGCAGCTTCTTGCAGGCGAGGACTTCTTAGCAGCTCTGCTCTTGCAGCTGCCTTTGACGGGCGGGTTCCGCTAGGGGCCACGCGCTTGGAGCCAGGCGCCTTCTTGGGGAGGAGGCGGCGGCGCCCGACTGCCGCCGCGCATGGCGGTGTGGTGCACGGAAAGGATGGCGCAGAGAGCCCCAGATGCGCGGACGAGCTTCGGTGGCGGTCGAGCCATTCTTCGTAAACGTCGTCGGCAGGGCGGTAGCGCAGGAGCTTCGTTTGCGCGATGAGCGCCTTCGAGCCTCCATGGTGCGCGGAACACGCGGGACGAATAACCAGCTGGGGTGAGCGAGGGAGTAGCGGTGCGGCCGTCTTGCCGCACGGACGGATACTAAGATGACGCTTGCTGCTCGATTCCTGCCGGGCCAGTGGCGGCGTTGACGGCAGGTGACGGGAACAGGCGAGGCGCCCGCCGGCGAAATCGTCTGAAGCGTCACGGGAAGCGAGTGGCTCGGCACTTTCGCGCGGGCCAGACGAGCATCGAACATGGGCGCGATGGTCGGAGGAGAGCGGGCGGTGGAAGGCAATTCCGGCGCACCCCTACCTGGCGCGCCAAATGTCCGATTTCGGGTTCCGGCAGACCCTTGAGGTTCGAACACTGGGGTGCGTGCGGAGATTTCTCCTTCTACCTACCTACACCCCACCGCCTCGCTAAGATCTAAGCTATGGAAAGAACAGCACAAGAGACACAGGGTTTATACTGGTTCGGGCCATCGTTGTGGTGTAATACCCTACTCCAGTGTGTGGTGTGGTGGATTGCCTCTTGGGCTGATGATGATGAGCAATACAATGAAGAACAGCCTCGCGAGGGTCTGTTCTTGGCTGGGGCGATGAACTGCTAGGAGGAGTTCAGCCGCCTCTCTCTCTCTCTCTCTGCTTGGGCTCTACCAGATTTCTCGATGCCTCTACTCTGTCCCTGATCTGCTCTACCATGGGGGTGGCTAGTTCTATTTATAGGCAAAGGCCCTGGGCCTCTTCCCAAATATTGAGCGGGAAGGGCGCCAACAATTGGCCATTTTGAAGGGGAACATCTGGTACACTTATCCTGACTAAAGTTGGTCCTCGCCGCCAAAGGCTCAGTGGTGGCCTAGCTTGGGCTCCACAATGACTTCCTCCTGCCGTTGGGCTGGTCTTGGTCTCGTTGCACGAAATGGGTGCCTTTGCTTGATGCTCTCGCTGCGCTCGCTCCCTTTGCACCAAAGAGGAAAGGAGGACCTTTGCAGGGCTGGCGCCCTTTGGCGCCCTTGGTCGTCATGCCTTGCGTCCACGGGCACCTCGTGAGGTACCCGCCTTGATCTCTCCGCCTCCTCATGAGCCAGCTGATGAGGCGCGCTGAGAAGCTCCATGTCGCCCGCCCATGAGGCTTGGCCCCTCGCGGGTCTTGGGTATGTGTTGATGAAGATGGGCCGTCTTGGGCCCCTTTGAGCCACGCCACGGGCCTGCCGCAGTGCAAGTCTGGGACCCCGTTCCCGAGAACACCGACAAAGACTTCGGCGGTTGTTTCCCAGCGGAGGATCTGTTGTCACGAGGTTCTTGGTTCGTCTGTCGTCACGGAGAATAACAGCAGGAGTGGGTGAGTAGAGGATGGCTAGGCCAGCGATGGGAGTATCGGTGGGGCGGTGAGGCTGCGCTGCAGCATAGCCGGCCGCTGGGAGGAGGGAGAGGCGCAGTCCAGCCAGCGCTTGTTTGGCGGTGGAAGCGGGACGGCGAGATTGAAGAAGCACGACGGCCGTTGGATGGACATCCAACAATCACTGCTTGTGTGTCAACCTTTTTTTTAGGAAAGCCTCATATCTATAGAAAACAACATACAGCCCATCTGCCATTATTTCTAATAATTTTCAGCCCATTTGCTAATTCTTAAGGTTTTTTTGGATCCGACATTCTTTTTGTTAGCATTACAGCCCAAATTGTGGCCACGGTTCAAAAATTTCGACTCACATTCAAACTGATTTTAAAAATAAATGTATATCTATATAAAATTCAACAAATTCTCCACGCATATAAATTAATGTAATTTAAAATCTTGAAATGAAAAAAAAAGATATTTGAAACTAATTGTCGGTTTGATGTGTTTTAAAAATGTACAGCCTGTTTCTCAT
Source organism: Aegilops longissima (assembly GCA_021605205.1). Classification (NCBI taxonomy): domain Eukaryota; kingdom Viridiplantae; phylum Streptophyta; class Magnoliopsida; order Poales; family Poaceae; genus Aegilops; species Aegilops longissima. Next base: position 770,766 of record JAHIAM010001053.1, on the reverse strand, counting down.
TACTGATGGGCCATTTTCTCGGCCAGCCGAATGAAAGCTCTCCTCGTCTTGAAATATTTGCAGCCCAACAGGCCTGACAAAGCGACTTACTTGGCAAATCAGAAAAAACTGGGTTGTGGCCGTGGACCCAGCTGTCAGCCTCTCCACATACAATACTCTTCCGATGGAAGTCGTTCCTTGACCACGTGGACCACGCTGCGCGGAGAGCACCACGGCGGTGGACGACGGCGAGGCCTAGGAAGGGGACGACGCGGAGCCGGGAAGGCGTGGCGATGGAAGCCTTGAGAGAAGTCTGAGGTTCACCGGTTCGGCTGCGGTGTGAGGCTGCCGTCGCCGCAGGCCACGCAAGCGGTGGGAATAGTAGGGGCGGTGAGGCCTCCGCGGCGACAGCCCGACCACGGGAGGCAGGAGCATGCGGCACGACCGGCGCTGCTTTGGGCGGTTGGAGCAAGAAGACCAGAGGTTGAAGAAGCACTACGGCCGTTGGATGGACATCGTACGGTCATTGGAGCTGGAATCGTTCATATTGACTAAGTTGACAAAGCCCTCCGTCCCCGTCAACCTTGTTGGCCCACAAGTCATCCTCCCGCTATGGTGGGTCCCAGCTAGCAGGGGGGTATTCATTTTTTTTGTGCGTAATAAGGAGGCACTTCCTTGCGTGCGAAGATATAGCTTGTGGGTCCGACATGTCAGCGGGGGGAACATTTTTTTCGCGAAATACAGAGGCCCTTCCGGTGGGTCCCAGCTGTCAGGTCCTCGCAAAACAAAAGGGAAAGAAAATCAGAGACTTGGGAAGGCGTACAGAACAAGCTAGTGTACCAGTAAAGAGACGTTGCGAGTTTTAGAAAAAAGAAAGATGTGCTCTCATGGCGGGTTCAATCCAAACCTAGACTATGACTATATATGGTGCTATGCTACTCGCAAGTAATGAAACCGACATATCCAACGTTCGCTTCTCCTCTTCTCTACTTACTCGCCTAGCATCGAAGCTCGCCGCAGCAACCATGTCCGCTGGCTGCTCGTCCACCTGCTCTTCAGCAGTAACAACGGAGATATCGCCAAGTCGCAACCCGCACCATCGCTTTGTGGGTCTCATCACACCCTCGCCGGGCATCGCGCACCGCACCCGATTGCTCATCGCAACCAGCTGTCGTTGGTGTGGTGCCACCGCTGCAAATCACGCAGAGTCATCCGTCGCGTCTCAACCACAATCCGCAACCCCGCCGAGTCTTCTACAAATGCCCGAATCATGGGGTAATAATATGTTTAAGGGTTGTTCTGCTGCTTTCGCTTGCTGATTTTTTAATAGTTTGGTTGATGATCTACCAATTTGATTCGTGCGAAAAAGGGAAGAATCGTGTGATTTGTATTTACGGGAAGTTCTTGATGTGGGGAATGCAACTACGCTGATTATTTGGTTAGCGAGGAATCCCAATACCAGCAGGTTGGGGTGTTGGACAAGTAAGTGAAGGAACGGCGAAGAGGAAGATCACGAGCGAAGGTTAAAGATGCAGTTCCTCTGATCATGGCCAAGCAACAGCTGTTGAACGGCCTTGACAGCAATGAGGAGATGAAAGAGCTTGTGAAGATAATGGGAAAATTGATGTGCTCTGTAGGATGATTGTCTCTTTATTTGCAGTGTATGTAGCACTCGTGATGTATTTAGTGGCTACGACATGAGCACTTTGCTGAAACTAGTAATGAATGAAACCTGTGTAGCAGGCTGGGCGTAGTGTTTTGAACATCTAATGATTTCTATTAACGGAAATCAGGGGGTATCCCCTTTTGCTCATATAAATAAATAAATAGCAGAGGCCCTGTCGGGTCAGCTTTGTTCTCATTCGAAGACGTCGAGCAAATTGCAGTCCAACAGCAAACTATGTCATCAAATTCAAGTTTCACAGCCAAATATGAGTACAACTAAACAACAATGTCATCATGTTTTAGTTGTCATACAATCACCAAACACAAATCAGCATACATAACAAGTGATGTTCTCACAGCAAAATACTAAACAACATGTTCATCAGGTTTCAGTTGTCATAGCAAACACAATTTCACAGAGTAGATAAAAAAACGTCTTCTGATAGGCAAATACGACAAAAGCAATGTAACCATCATCCAGAGCAGCAGCGTCAACATTTTCACCATGTGTATCAGTCTGAATCGTATTTCCCCATGGTGTCATCTTCTTTTTCGTCCTCAACGTCCTCGAACGTTGGCTTCTTCTTGATCAACTCTTGTATGTCCACAGCACGACAAGCAATATTTTCGCTGGCGTCATTGACGTGATGGTTCTCAAAGATATTAGGAACATCTGTGTTATCTTGTACATCAGGAGCAGTGTAAGCATCATCTTGTTGTGCAACTTCATTAAACGAATTCCTCTGCTCAAACCTTTGCAATACTCTCCGGTCATCGCTACGTGCAAATGTGTCTTCCAAGAAAAATATCTGTGTTGCTTGATTTGCCAAAATAAAAGGCTCGTTGGTGCAATGCGCCGCCTTGACATTGATGGATTTGAAATAATCATCAGCTCTGGTTTTGTGATCCTGGAAAATAGGTTATACCAACGACAAAGACAATGTAACCACACACCGATGATCCTCGAAACTAGAGATATACCGCAACTGAACAATGTCTCATTATGTTAGCATACATTTCAGTTGTATCTTTGTCATACGTATCCGTGCTCATGATGGCACTGTTTTGTGTCTTCCTGCCTTCGTCTCGTGCAAGGGTGTTGTAGCGCACATCTCCAACAACGCAAGATTCATAATGTCTTACCCGAGTATCAGGACCCATTGCTAGTGAGTAAAGGGCATCATCAACTGCCTTCCCATCCTCCCGCATCTTCTTAACCTATGGTTAGAAAATAGACAAGCTGATCATCTTATGTACTCAATATATTAAAAAAAACTCACTGGCTCCGCCACCACCACCTGCTCCTCCTCTTCCACCTGAGCATCAGGCAGATCAAGATGGTGATCTGCTGCTTCCACGTAGTCAATAACATTGAAGTTCACAGATTCACCATGATGAACCCACCTAGTATATGGGACCGACATCCCATACAAGTGTAGATGATTTTGCACAGTTGACTGGGGTCTTGTAACTGAATTCATACAACTGCTACACGGGCAGAGCACATCTGATTTCGGACCACCGTACTCAGCTCTGATAAAGTTCATGAAGCTTTCAACCCCCTCGACATATGCAGCGGAGAATCTTCGAGTAGAAGTTATCCAAGTCCTGTCCATCTGTTAGACATACAAATTAGTTCTTCTACTAGATATTACAGGAAAAACATATATGCTTTTTTATGAAGTCCAGAAAAAAATACCTAGGTCGATGTCTAAAGCTATGGCAAGATATTTGGACGAGCAGATCTAAGTAATGAAATATATGTAAAGCTAATTCAGCAAACAGATTTGAGTGCCAAATTATGCCAGGCTGTTTCAGCAGTCAATGAGGTCGAGCACACAACTATCAAACTATCGAAGGTCATCGCAGCAACAAAGATCGAGTATAAAACGGTGTAGAGCTATTTCACCTAACAGATTGGCTACTAGACCATGGCAATCTACGTCACAATAAATATATGGCAGGATATTTTAGCAACTAATCGGCCTTGGCATGGCATTTCAGCTAAGCAGATTGAGTGCAGAACAGGGCAAGGAAGCTTCTTAAGCAGAGCATATTGACAGTAAACTACTTTGGCAAACAATGAGATTAACAACGTCTATCAGCTAACATTCAGCACTACACCGACATGTACGGGGCCTCAGTCTAGAATGCGCGTACCGTGGGAGAAGCTGACCGCCGTGCGTCTCCACACGAATGTCGCCAGCGGTGGCGGCGCTGACCGCCGTGCCCTCCACAAGAACGTAGCCAGAGGTGGCGGCGCGGCTAGAGGACGGTAGTCTCTGAGAGCGTCTTGTGGGAGCGAGAGGATCATGAGAACACATGGCGCCGACGTGTCGGCCTTGGGGGAGGGCGGCTTTGGCGGGCGAATGGAGTGGAGGAGGATAGGGGAGGGGTTTGGGGAATATTATTGGCTAGTTGGCCGAAGGGCGGTTGAATCGGATTTGGGGGGAATTTTTGGGTGTGGGGGGGAGGATTTTTGGGCGGTGGGCAGGGGGAGTTTGGCGCATGGTCGGTTTCTCCAAGTGCATTCCCACGTGTCAGTGAAGAGGCAAGCCGAAGCGCGTTCCGTTTGCGTGAGCCCGTGTGCAGGACATAACATGTGTGGGGTGCAATGCGACCGCGACAGGAGTGTTGTGAGTGTACCGTATTTTTCCTTTTAAACTAGGTGCTTCGCCCCCATAAAAAAATATGTTGCTTCGCGCGATCCATCGATACTACTACCGGTAATCCAGTAATCTGACTAAACGGCGCGGCGGTCTTTTCCAGCGATATCTTTGGGAGGTTGGCTTAGTTGGGTTTTTAGGGCGAGTAATGCTACACCTCGTAATCCCGATTCGTAATTAATGTAATGTAAAGCGTGTGAGCTGTTGATTGTAGATTGGGGAGGAGGGCCCACCACCATGAAAATCGGGGAGGAGAGAGAGGCAATTCGTTAACCCTTTCATAGGTTCCGTAGATGTAGAAAGATGTGTCCGATCCTGCAATATAGGCCGTCCGATCTATATCTAACGGATAGGAAGGAAACTATGATAATTTACCCGCACTCCTCTCCACATTTGCAGATAAGGCTTTCCCTCGTTCATCCTTTGCTCTGACAAGATCTTGATCTTCCGTGCAACGCACGGGCATCTTGCTAGTACTCCTACAATATGTATATTATTGTGAAAGTTCATATACACCGGCCGAGATTAATGCAAACACGGCATATTGTCATTACATTTCAAACTTTTATAGGACAAAAAAATAAAACAAACCCGACCCTAAACCTATTCTACGGCGGCGACCGACGTCCTCCATCTGTGATCTCCATATACGGGGGCGGGGTTCAAGACCCGTGAAGTGAAGGTGCGGTCTCCGGCGAGGAAAAGTAGAACACGAGAGACGGACCGGCCAGTTGGCACACCATGCCCTGCCGCCTCCCATGCCCTACTCATCCTCGGAGGAGTCCCCGACCTCGGCGGTGCCGGACGTTGGACGGCGACAAGTAGGACGCATGGCTGACGGTGCTCCCGTCGTCGGCCGCCAGCGTGGCCACCGCTTGTGCGGCGGCTTCAGCGAGGGCGGCGACCTCGAGCTCCATCCCCTAAGACAAGCTCTCCCGCAGAGCGTTCGCGCTTGCGGTCATGGCGGATGTGGTTCCAGGTAGGAGGATGACGCGCTATGGTGTGGAGGTTAGCTGGGCGTTGCCGCATTGAGTAGCACATTCCGGTGAGGCCAAGCGTCCGGGTGCATCATTAAGTCGCCAGAGTTAGTTCCTCGGGCACCGAGCCTCTTAATGACGATGTAGCGACCATACCTCAAACAGTCTGATCTCTGTGATCAGGTGTCATCCCTGGATCAGTAATGCTGACACCACACAGTACTTGAAGGATTTATAACAGAGTAGCAATCACACACTTATTACAATAAATATGGCTTAAGGCCATCTAATAACGATAACAGCGGAAGACTTGGAAGATAAGCAGGTCCATCAACTCCAACGGCATCACTGAGTATAGAACCACGACCTAAAGGCACCTTACTCGTCGTCTGGAAAGTTTGCAACATGAAACGTTGCAGCCCGAAAACAGGTCAGCACATGGAATATGCTGGCAATGTAACACATAGAGAGTAATGAAAGATTAAGCCTATACTACATGCATATATGGCTGGTGGAAAGCTCTATGGTTACAGTTTTGTGTAAAGCCAGTTTTTCCCTACTGCAAAGGAATAAATTTTATTTAACTATCATGGTGGTTATTAAACATTGAGAATGGTTGACAGCATCCTCAATCCCAATTAAGCATCATCATTAAAAACCCAACAATATTAATTAAGAGTAACATGATGAGATTCACATGACATCCAAGTACTAGATACTCACAACGTCCATAACCGGGGACATGGCTAATCATGATTAGTTTGTACACTCTGCAGAGGTTTGCGCACTTTTCCCCACAAGACTCGATCGCCTCCGTTGGATTTCTCTTTTACATGGTGTTTGAGAAACGGATGACCGAGACACAGTCTTTCAGAAGCGCTAGCACCTTACGATGGATAGACCGTTACACCTACTTTCCCCTACATCTGCTAGTCTACCCTGTAAGAGTTCGCACGACTTAATCAACTATGCTAGAGCCCATAATAGCTTGTGGCTGCACACGGAAGTTTCTAGTATGAAAAATCTCATGATCCCTTTGGGCCTGGGTGGTGGTCCATAAAGAAAAACAACAGGCAATCCTGGAATACCCAGGTACCTCAATCCACCCAGATGTGTGTTTAAGTTTCCACCTTAGATAAACCATTAATTAACAAACTCACATCTGTCATGGATATCACTCACCCAATCCACGTCTACTAGCATAGCATGGCATAATAAGCAAACGCAGAAGTAACTCCCAAAGGTTTGATAATACAACAGGTAATAGGTACTACCTCATCTACTTCCCCATCCCACAGTTTAATTAGATCCTAATCATACAATGTTTGAGGATTGATCTAATGCAATAAAACTGGGTAGTAAAGAGGTATGATCAAAGTGTTACTTGCCTTGCTGATGATCCGCGAAACCTAGAGATTCGAAGTAACAGGCGGCGCACTCCGGATACTCTATCGCAAACAAACAAACAAGCATACAATAAGTACTCATCTAATGCACATGTAAAACTCAAATAAGAGATCTAACCAGAAAGTTCAACTTAAGAACTCCGATTTGCAAAAAGAATCAAATCAAACGAAGCGACGAAAGTCAAACGGCGAAAGAAATCAACTTCGTTTTACTAATCTGGATCTATGCAAATTTTACAGAAGCAAAAACTTGTTTAAGTTGGTTAAACGGATAGAGGGTTTCGGACTAAACTCGAGCGTTGAACCGCTGATTCGATAAGCGGCGAAAAGTTATACTAAAACGAAAATCGGATCAGAAATCACGATCAGAAATAATCGCGGGAAAATCCAAAAAAACGACGAACAGATTAACGAACGAACGTTCGTTATCTGGATCTACACGATGAACACTTTCGTTAAAACGAACGAACAAGCGAGCGCTCGCTAATTAACCTAAAACGAAAAAAACGATCTAATAAAACAACGAAAAATAATAAAAAAAAACGACGAGAACCGACGGAAAACCGACCGGTTTTCTAAAAAAACAGCGGTGGAATCGAGGTAACCTCGGGCGGCGGGTCCGGCGACAAGCGGCGGCGGCGGCTCGTGATAGCTCCGTGGCTGGTATGCTTGGCGGCGGCAAGGGCAGCGGCCGTGGCGGCGGGCTCAAGCGGCTAGGGTTTGGGGCGGCTCGGGCGGGCTTCCCGGCTTATAAAGGCGGCGGGCCAGTGTCCGGTCGGACACCGCCTGATTAGGTCGGTTCGTTTTTTTTAAAATAGTTATGCTGAAAAAATAATAAATACTAAACGGACTCCAAAAATCCCGAAATAAATTTTCCCGACTTCTAAAATCAAGCGGACAAAGTGAACATTTATTTGGGGCCTAAATGCAATTTTGAAAAGCATATTTTCCTAAATTCAAATAAAATAACGAAAACTCGAAATAAAATCTTATTTGATTTTATTATTAAATCCTCAATACTTCTTTATTTTGGGAAAGTCATTTTATTCCCTCTCTCATATTTTTGTAATAGAAATAACTGAAGATAAAATAATTGAAATCAAATGATCCTATTCTCAAATTTTGAGAAAACTCAAATATGAAAATAACGAAATCCCCAACTCTCTCCGTGGGTCCTTGAGTTGCGTAGAATTTCTAGGATCAAAACCAAAAGCAAGTAAAATATGATATGCAATGATGATCTAATGTATAACATTCCAAATTGGAAATTTGGGATGTTACAAACCTACCCCCCTTAAGATGAATCTCGCCCTCGAGATTCGGGTTGGCTAGAAAATAGGTGAGGGTGGTCCTTAAGCAAATCCTCCTCTCGTTCCCAAGTGGCTTCATCCTCCGTGTGGTGGCTTCACTGAACTTTGCAAAACTTGTTAACCTTGCTGCGGGTGACTCGGCTGGCAAACTCAACAATCTTAACTGGTTTCTCCTCATAGGTCAAATTGTTATCCAACTGAATTGCTTCCAATGGCACTGTGTCTCTCAAAGATATGTCAGCCATTTCCGCGTGGCACTTCTTCAACTGAGAAACGTGGAACACATCATGAACTCCTGACAATCCTTCGGGCAATTCCAACTTGTAGGCCACTTCTCCCATACGCTGCAAAACTCGATATGGTCCTACAAATCGTGGCGCTAACTTTCCCTTAACACCAAAGCGCTTTATTCCCCGAAGTGGGGATACTCGAAGATAAACTCGGTCTCCGACTTCATAAACTGTCTCCTTGTGTTTAGAATCTGCGTAGCTCTTCTGCCTGGACTGGGCTATCTTGAGCCTATCGTGAATCAACTTCACCTTCTGTCCAGACTCTTTAATCAAATCTGGTCCAAACAACTGGTGTTCTCCAACTTCATCCCATGACAACTGGGTCCTGCACCACCTTCCGTACAAGGCTTCGAAAGGGGCCATCTTTAAACTGGATTGATAGCTGTTTTTGTAAGAGAATTCTGCATATGGCAAATTGTCGTCCCAACTAGATCCATAATCTAGCGCACAAGCTCTCAGCATATCCTCCAAAATCTGATTGACTCTCTCGGTCTGTCCATCTGTCTGTGGGTGAAAAGCTGTGCTGAACTCTAGCCTGGTACCCAAAGTTTCGTGCAACTGATTCCAGAACTTTGAGGTAAACTGGGTTCCTCTATCTGATACGATACTCCTCGGAACTCCATGCAAGCATACGATCCTGGTCATGTATATCTTTGCCAACTTAGCACTGGTGTAATTGGTCTTTACTGGGATGAAATGAGCTACCTTCGTCAATCGATCAACTACAACCCAAATCGAGTCATAGCCTGAACGAGTCCTGGGTAATCCCATGATAAAATCCATGCCTAGCTTATCCCACTTCCATTCGAGTATCGGCAATGGCTGTAACAATCCTGCTGGCTTCTGATGCTCTGCCTTTACTCTCTGACATACATCACAAACTGCTACATACTCCGCAATATCTTTCTTCATTCCGGTCCACCAGAAAGTATCCTTCAAATCCAAATACATCTTGGTATTTCCTGGGTGAATCGAATATGGTGAATCGTGTGCCTCTTGCAGAATCAACTTCCTTATCTCCGGATCATTGGGCACATAAACACGGTCTTCAAACCATAGGGTGTCGTGCTCATCCTCATGAAATCCTTTAGCCTTTCCTTCGCTCATTTTCTCCTTTATAGAGGCAATCTCCTTGTCAGTCTTCTGAGCTTCTCTGATTCTATCCATCAAAGTTGACTGAATCTCCAATGCTGCTACTTAGCCTCTCGGAACTATTTGCAAACATAGCTCACGGAGATCCTCGGCTAACTCCTTTGGCAACTCTCTTGTTATTAGTGTATTGACATGGCTCTTACGGCTCAATGCGTCAGCTACTACATTAGCCTTTCCGGGGTGGTAATGCAATCTCATGTCATAATCCTTGATGAGCTCCAACCATCTCCTTTGTCTGAGGTTTAACTCCTTCTGCGTGAAAATGTACTTCAAACTCTTGTGATCCGTGTACACCTCACAATGGTTTCCAATGAGGAAATGTCTCCATGTTTTCAATGCATGCACTACGGCTGCTAACTCCAAATCATCGTGGCATAATTCAATTAAGTGGGGTTTCAGGTTGTCGTGAAGCGTCTGAAACAACTCTTCCCTCCTGCATAAGCACTGCTCCAAGTCCTCGACGTGAAGCGTCGCAATACACCTCGTAATCCTTGGTCTGATATGGCAGAATCAACACTGGTGAGGTAACCAAACGTTTCTTCAACTCCTGGAAACTAGCCTCACACTCCTCCGTCCATATGAACTTGGTATCCTTCTTCAACAACTCCGTCATAGGTTTTGCAATCCTTGAGAAGTTCTCAATAAATCTCCGATAGTATCCTGCGATTCCAAGGAAACCCCGGATCTCCCCAACTGTTGTTGCTGCTTTCCAATTGGTCACAATGATAACCTTTGTGGGATCAACTGCTATTCCTTCCCCGGATATAACGTGTCCGAGAAATCCGACTTCCTTCAAGCAAAACTCACATTTGCTGAACTTGGCATATAACTGATGTTCTCTGAGCTTCTCAAGTACCAATCGCAAATGTTCCTTATGTTCCTCTTCATTCTTCGATTAAACCAGAATATCATCAATGAACACCACGACGGACTTATCCAAAAACTCCATAAACACTTTGTTCATCATGTTCATAGAATAGGCAGGTGCGTTAGTCAGACCAAATGACATAACGATGTACTCATACTGTCGGATTTCGGGTTCCGGCAGACCCTTGAGGTTCGAACTCTGGGGTGCGCACGGAGATTACGCCCTCTACCTCTCCGTCTCGCAAAGATCTAAACTACTGAAAGAACAACACAAGAGACACAAGGTTTATACTAGTTCGGGCCACCATTGTGGTGTAATACCCTACTCTAGTTTGTGGTGGGTGGATTGCCTCTTGGGCTGATGATGATGAACAATACAAGGAAGAACAGCCTCGCGAGGGTCTGTTCTTGGCTGGGGGGACGAACTGCTAGGAGGAGTTCAGTCGCCCTTCTCTCTTATTTGCGTCTATGCCTTCCTAACAGATTTCTTGATCGCCAGATTCTAGATCCCTCTACCCTGGGGGTGGCTAGTCCTATTTATAGGCAAAGACCCTGGGCCTCTTCCCAAATATTGAGCGGGAAGGGCGCCAACAATTGGCCATTTTGAAGGGGAACATCTGGTACACTTATCCTGACTAAAGTTGGTCCTCGCCTGCCAAAGGCTCTGTGGTGACACCGTTCTGGGCTCCACGATGACCTCCTTCCCACCGTTGGACTGGTCTTGGTCCCGTTGCACCGAAATGGATGCCTTTGCTTGATCCTCTCGCCTGCGCTTGCCCCCTTTGCACCAAAGAGGAAAGGGAGACACTGCGCGGGCTGGCGCCCGCCTGGCACCCTTGGTCGTCATGGCTTGCGTCATGGGCACCTCGTGAGGTACCCCGCCTTGATCTCTCCGCCTCCTCGTGAGCCAGCATGATGAGGCCGCGCCTGAGGAAGCTCCGTGTCGTCCGCCCCGTGAGGCTTGGCCCCTCGCGAGGGTCTTGAGTCTCGTGTTGATGAAGATGGGCCGTGCTGGGCCCCCTTAAGCCACGCCGCAGGTCGCAGGCAGGCAAGTCTGGGGACCCCCGTTCCCAGAATGCCGACACATACAGCCCATATCTTGTGGTGAATGCTGTCTTAGGTATGTCCTGCCCTCGAATCTTCAATTGATGGTACCCTGATTGCAAATCGATTTGGAAAATACCTTAGCTCCTTGCAATCGATCAAACAGATCATTGATCATTTGTAGTGGGTACTTGTTCTTGATTGTTACTTCATTCAATCCACGATAATCAACAACCATCCTTAACGATACATCCTTTTTCTCCACTAGAAGTACTGGTGATCCCCAAGGCGACGAGCTTGGGCGAATATAACCTTTATCCAGTAACTCCTTAATCTGCTTCTTAATCTCCAACAAATCCTTTGCGGGCATCCTGTATGGTCTCTTCGATATTGGCCCTGTGCCTGGAAAAAGCTCGATCAAAAACTCAATATCTCTATCCGGTGGCATGCCTGGCAACTCTTCTGGAAATACGTCAGGGAAATCCTTTACCACTGGTACTTCCTCTTGCACAACTCCTGATAAGGAATTTACTTGATTGCTCTTCGGTGCATGCCGGGATACATACTTGATGCTTCTTCCTTCTGGCGTCGTAAGCAAAATTGTCTTACTGGCGCAATCGATGTTTCCCCCATACATCGGCAGCCAATCCATACCGAGAATTACATCCAAACCTTGGGATTCCAGAATAATTAAATCCGTTCGGAAAACACGCCTTCCTATACTCAATGGCACTTGGAAACATCCTTGACTGGCCATATACTCCGGTCCTGGTGAGCTTACTAGCATAGGTGTTCTAAGAACCTTAGTGGGCAGGTTATACTTATCCACAAATCCCCTTTATATGTATGAATGCGATGCACCAGTATAAAAAAAGAACGAGGGCAGTAAATGACTTAACCAAAAACTTACCGATTACTGCATCAGGCTGGGCTTCAACCTCCTCCACATTAACGTGGTTCACTTGTCCCCTGCTGAAAGAGTTCGGCTTCTTCCCAGAGCTTCCATTGCCATTAAGCCTTCGTGACATTCATTGGCATAATGTCCGATCTTCGACACTTAAAGGTGTGATTTGGCTCAGGTCTCTCTTGGCTGGGGTTGATGGGGTGGTACGGTTCTGGCCGTTGCTTCCTCCATTCCCATTACCATTCTTGGGGCCATTATGGTTGTGCGAGCTACCTCCTCCATGGGTATGCTGAAAAATGACCTCCCGGTTTAGGGGTAAGACGGGGCTTCTGCTGAGCTCCAGAATTGTACTTCCCCTGTCCATACTACCTCTTGTGGTTTTCAATCTGCTGCTGCTTCCCCTCAATCATAAGAGCACGATCTACCAACTCCTGGTAGTTGTTGAAGCTTGCTACCATCAACTGCATACTCAGCTCGTCATTCAGTCCTTCCAGAAACTTCTCCTGCTTAGCTGCATCTGTAGCAACGTCATCTAGGGCATAACGTGCTAGCTTACTAAAGTCATCCACATACTGGCCAACTGTCCGTCCTCCTTGGCGCAAGTTACGAAACTCACGCTTCTTCATGGCCATAGCTCTTGCTGAAACATGGGCAGTACGGAAAGCTTGTTGAAACTGATCCCATGTGGCAGTGTCTACAGGGTAAGTGGCTGTAAAATTCTCCCACCATGCTGTTGCGGGTCCTTCAAGCTGATGTGCGGCAAATTTCACTTTTTCCCCATCTGTACATCCTGCAGTGGTCAACTCCCTCCCTGTCTTACGGAGCCAATCATCTGCCACTATCGGCTCGGTGCTACTGGAAAACACCGGTGGATTCAGCCTAAGAAAACGGGTTAAGTGATCAACAGGTGGTGGTGGTGGTGGGTTGTTGTTGTTGTTGTTGTTGTTCTGGTTCTGGACTAGCAACTGCATCAACGCATTCTGCTGCTGGATCAACTGAGTGAGATCCGGTGGAAAAGCAAATCCATTGTCACGTCTCAGAGGCATCTGAGGGTTTAGAAAAGATGAGAATTAAGAATATAATGAGGTCTAAAGAGAAAACACTACCCAAATGCACATGAGACAAATGCACACAAAATCACTTCATTCAATCAAACAAGGGCATACAATCGGTCTAGAACTAGTGCAAAAAGTGCGTGGACTATACTATGTACATGGTGGAACACTACTACTGTTATGGTAGTCTACTAGAAAAACTGCTCCGAAGAAGACTCCATGATATCTGCTCCAGCTTCGTCTTCGAAATCATCATCACTAGGATCGGAATCGGTGTCGTCGATGATGATGTAGTTCTCTGGACAGGTGCAATCTTCATCTTCTCCTCCGGGTGCTGAATTCCCCATGAGTTCTTCAATCTTCTCCTTAAGATCGCCATTCTGTCTCACTAGAGCTACAATCTCCTCCATGTAGTCCTTGCGAGTGGCCTTCAGTTCTCCTTCTAGTTCGATAATCTTGGCTTTTGCTTTCTCCAACTCCATCATTTCTGCGCACATCTGGTTCTCCTGGCGTCGAATGTGCTGGTTTAACTCTTGGATGAAAGCTGCAATGGATCTATCCTTCTTGGTGCTAACTATCTCCCATTGTTCGTCTCGGCGCCCACAAATCTGGTAGATAGTATCCTTGAGGTCATCTTGGTAAACTTCTCCAATGCGTCCCATGGTTATGTGAGCTGTCATGCTCTTTCCCAGACTCCAGGATGGTGCATTAAAAACACACTCTATGGGCTCCGTGACTGGCGCGAACGTCCTTCCGGGAACTTGACCTTGAATCTTCCAGCGCTCCTCTTCGGGTAAAGTGGCGTTGTAGGTCCCGGTAAAGCTTGGTATTCCGATGTTCAGATACTTAGTGACTTCCTTCAGGTGTCGTCCAAAGGGTGTATCTTCATCCGGCTGGGTGAACTTGATCCTCGCTTCCGTCATCCTAAAAGAGTAGAAAAGATGAGAAGTCAGAAATGAGAAGAGAGTATTGATCTAGGGCTTTAGCTTAGTGGTCGTGTCCTACAGTCAGCGTGTGCTCTGATAACATCTTTGTAGCGACCACACCTCAAATAGATCGATCTTCGTGCTCGGTGTCATCCTGGATCGAGAATCTTGACACCACACAGTACTTGAAGGATTATAACAGAGTAGCAATCACACACTTATTACAATAAATATGGCTTAAGGCCATCTAATAACAATAACATCGGAAGACTTGGAAGATAAGCGGGTCCATCAACTCCAACGGCATCACTGAGTATAGAACCACGATCTAAATGCACCTTACTCATCGTCTGAAAAGTCTGCAACATGAAACGTTGCAGCCCGAAAACGGGTCAGCACATGGAATATGCTGGCAATGTAACACATAGAGAGTAATGAAAGATTAAGCCTATACTACATGCATATATGGCTGGTGGAAAGCTCTATGGTTACAGTTTTGTGTAGAGCCAGTTTTTCCCTACTGCAAAGGAATAAATTTTATTTAACTATCATGGTGGTTGTTAAACATTGAGAACGGTTGACAGCATTCTCAATCCCAATTAAGCATCATCATTAAAAACCCAACAATATTAATTAAGAGTAACATGATGAGATTAACATGACATCCAAGTACTAGATACTCACAACGTCCATAACCGGGGACACGACTAATCATGATTAGTTTGTACACTCTGCAGAGGTTTGCGCACTTTTCCCCACAAGACTCGATCGCCTCCGTTGGATTTCTCGCACTACATGGTGTTTGAGAAACGGATGACCGAGACACAGTCTTTCAGAAGCGCTAGCACCTTACGATGGATAGACCGTTACACCTACTTTCCCCTACATCTGCTAGTCTACCCTGTAAGAGTTCGCACGACTTAATCAACTATGCTAGAGCCCATAATAGCTTGTGGCTGCACATGGAAGTTTCTAGTATGAAAAATCTCATGATCCCTTTGGGCCTAGGTGGCGGTCCATAAAGAAAAACAACATGCAATCCTGGAATACCCAGGTACCTCAATCCACCCAGATGTGTGTTTAAGTTGCCACCTTAGATAAACCATTAATTAACAAACTCACATCTTTCATGGATATCACTCACCCAATCCACGTCTACTAGCATAGCATGGCATAATAAGCAAACGCAGAAGTAACTCCCAAAGGTTTGATAATACAACAGGTAATAGGTACTACCTCATCTACTTCCCATCCCACAGTTTAATTAGATCCTAATCATGCAATGTTTGAGGATTGATCTAATGCAATAAAACTGGGTAGTAAAGAGGTATGATCAAAGTGTTACTTGCCTTGCTGATGATCCGCGAAACCTAGAGATTCGAAGTAACAAGCGGCGCACTCCGTGTACTCTATCGCAAACAAACAAACAAGCATACAATAAGTACTCATCTAATGCACAGGTAAAACTCAAATAAGAGATCTAACCAGAAAGTTCAACTTAAGAACTCCGGTTTGCAAAAAGAATCAAATCAAACGAAGCGACGAAAGTCAAATGGCGAAAGAAATCAACTTCGTTTTACTAATCTGGATCTACGTCAAATTTTACAGAAGCAAAATCTTGTTTAAGTTGGTTAAACGGATAGAGGGTTTCGGGACGAAACTCCAGGCGTTTGAATCGTCTGATTCCGATAAACGAGCGAAAAGTTATACTAAAACGAAAATCGGATCAGAAATCGTGATCAGAAATAATCGCGGGAAAATCCGAAAAATAACGACGAACAGATTAACGAACAAACGTTCGTTATCTGGATCTAAACGATGAACACGTTCGTTAAAACGAACGAATGAGCGAACGCTCGCTAATTAACCTAAACCGGAAAAAAACGATCTAATAAAAAACGAATAATAATAAAAAACGGCGAGAATCGACGGAAAACCGATCGGTTTTCTAAAATAAACCGGCGGCGGAATCGAGGTAACCTCGGGCGGCGGGTCCGGCGACAGCGGCGGTTCGGCGAAGCGGCGGCGCGGGCGGGCGGCGGGCGGGCGGGCGGGCGGGCGGCGGCGGCGGCGGGGCTCGGGCGGCTAGTGTTTGGGGCAGCTCGGGCGGGCTTTCCCGGCTTATAAAGGCCGGCCGGGCCAGGTGTCCGGGTCGGACACGGCCCGTTAGGTCGGTTCGTTTGTTTTTGTTTTTTTAATAATTACGTGCGGAAAAACAAATAAAATAAATACTAAACGGACTCCAAAATCCCGAAATAAATTTTCCCCGACTTCTAAAATCAAGCCGGACAAAGTGAATATTTATTTGGGGCCTAAATGCAATTTTGAAAAACGCATATTTTTCTTAAATTCAAATAAAATAACGAAAAACTCCGAAATAAAATCTTATTTGATTTTATTATTAAATCCTCAATACTTCTTTATTTTGGGAAAGTCATTTTATTCCCTCTCTCATATTTTCGTAATAGAAATAATTGAAGATAAAATAATTGAAATCAAATGATCCTATTCTCAAAATTTGAGAAAACTCAAATATGAAAATAACGAAATCCCCAACTCTCTCTGTGGGTCCTTGAGTTGCGTAGAATTTCTAGGATCAATACCAAAAGCAAGTAAAATATGATATGCAATGATGATCTAATGTATAACATTCCAAATTGAAAATTTGGGATGTTACGCATTTATCTGAACAGACGGCGTGAATGCGGGCATTGGCGCCGGCTGGAACGCATACCATGTGACAGCCTTGAGGGACGAAGGTTTTGGTTTACCGGGGTAGTCAGCTGCGGTCGTGGCAGCGTTGGAGATGCCCTTTGCTCACATGCGATCCCCGCATGTCATTGAAAAAACAAGACGACCGGCATGGTCTCAGTCGGAGGATGCAGTTGGCGCGCTACACCACTCCAGCAGACGCTGTCGCGGCGCCCGTGCATCCTTGACGAGCCGGTGTTGGGATGTGTTTGGATTGTGGCCAAAGTGCACCTTGCCAAAATTTTGGTCATGACCAAAAGATTGGTCTTTGTTTGGATGGTTGCCATTTTTTGGCATGCCAATGAACTCTAGCCAACTCTAGTTCATTTTTCTTGCCAATGTCGGCCAAATCATGGGCAACCAATACCTCAACCAAAATTTTGGTCATGACCCAAAGATTGGTCTTTGTTTGGATGGTTGCCATTTTTTGGCATGCCAATGAACTCTAGCCAACTCTAGTTCATTTTTCTTGCCAATGTCGGCCAAATCATGGGCAACCAATACCTCAACCAAAATTTTGGTCATGACCCAAAGATTGGTCTTTGTTTGGATGGTTGCCATTTCTTTGGCATGCCAATGAACTCTAGCCAACTCAAGTTCATTTTTCTTGCCAATGTCGGCCAAATCATGGGCAACCAATACCTCAACCAAAATTTTGGCTACCCAATGCTTTGATGGGGCAACCTTGGGCACAAACCAAACATACCGTTGGTCGTGCCACAGCACTAACGCCACCCTTGGCAAATTGAAACCGACCGTGTCTAGCGACGATATGAGCGTGTCGCTCACCGCGGTCGCCGTGTCCAGAGGCGGTGCTGGAGCTGCGCCCCGTTGTTGGCCCGAACGACCCACATGAACGGTTGTCGGTGGCGAGGAGGTCGTGGGCCAGCTCCTCCATTGGAATAGTCTGCGCTACGTCGTCCCGACGGGTGTGCCCCACATGTCTGTTTCCCTGTTTTCCCGGCCATATTCGAGCGTCAGTGCTCCGCGTTGCGCATTAGGCCTTTCACTATGTAGGCCAAGCGAGACAACTTATTGTTTATTTGAGCCGTTCAAGTATAATCATGTGGCGTTTGCTTATTTATCATTCCTCTCAACCCTCTTCTCCATCGATCATGTCGCCTCCAATCGAGTCCATCCTCCGCATGCCTCATTTGAACATGCCGCGAGTATCATTCGCATGTACCCACCCTAGTCCTCTTTCAATAGATCTCCGGACCCCGAGATGAAATCGAGAGGGAACGAGTGGGGGCACGTGATACCTAAGGCGGATTCAAAATTTTGAACCGGTGATCATAGCATCCGCAAATCATATATAAAGGGTATTCAATGTTCGTTTCGTTTTTGAACGTACAATATACTCCCTCCTATCCTTTCTACTCCCTCCTTCCATCTATATTGGGCCTAATGCATTTTTCAAGACCGCCTTTGACTATTGACAAGATTAATAGTACATGACATGTATAATGCGAAAATTATATCATTGGAAGCTCCTTTCACATACGAATTTGATGGTATGCTTTATTTAAGTTGCATGTCATATATTATTGCTCTACCTTTTGGTCCAAGTTAGCCTCGAAAACGCATTAGGCCCTATACAGATGGAAGGAGGGAGTAGTTTACATATAAGTTTTATGTGTAGTTAAAGTATATCTACTTTGATAAAAAAGGTATCAACATTCAACAACGCCCAATCAATATTGTTAGATTCGTACGTACTCCTAGATTTGTACTCGAGATGGTTTCCAATTTGACTATTGACAAGACTAATAGTACATGAGATGTATATTGTGAAAATTATATCATTGGAAACTCCTTTCACATACAAATTTGACTGTATGCTTTGTGTAAGTTGCATGTCATATATTATTACTCTAACATTTGGTCAAAGTTAGCCTCGAAAAACGCATTAGACCCTGTATGCTTTGTGTAAGTTGCATGTCATATATTATTACTCTAACATTTGTGTAAGTTGCATGTCATATATTATTACTCTAACATTTGGTCAAAGTAGTATAGTGGAAGTGGATCCTCTGACGTAGGTATCCCTGCCTTACCCTCCCTTTCGGTCACTTACTGGCGGACCCCATGCTTGCTAGGCCCCGCATGTCAGTTACTCAATGGGTTCGGCCACGTCAGGGGATCCTCATCCGTAGTATACTCCCTCTGTTTTTATTTACTCCGCATAAAACAGAGGGAGTGGTGGTATAATAAATGACGCGGGCGGGAGAGGGGGAGGGACGTCGGTTTCCTCTCAACTGCGGTCCCACAAGCGAGCGAAAATGCAAGACGAAGCACGTTCCATTCGGTGGGTGACATGGAGGGTCCAGCGTGCCGGGCTGCAACGCTTGACGTGACAAGAGCGATGTCAGATCAAAACCGATTGACGGTCGTCACCGAAACCACTATTCACACGGAACCTTCGCTGCTCGGCCTCGCCAGCCAACGCCCTAAAACCAGACCAAATCTCAGCCCATTCCCCACCTTTTGATCCCCTAGCCCGCATCAACGTCCCTCTAGTTTGCGGAAAGCCATGGTGCGCCGCAAGATCACTTACTACAAGATCTTGACGCCGGGCGCCGCAGAAATCATGGTGGCGGTCGGCGCCACGACCTCCGTTCCCAAGCTCGCTTATGGCGGGCCAATCCCGAGTTCTCAGGAGCCAAGCTACGAGGAGGAGGAAGCCGATCAATGTTCATGGCGGAGGTCACGGCGCAGAAGGCCCCCGATGGGTATGAGACGATGGACATCGACTTCGTGCCGGTGTCCGAGTCCCGCATGGTGCAGGCGGACCAGCGGTTCAACATGGCGATACTAAAGGAGGACCGGGAGGCAGAGGCTCAACTCGACGCGGAGCGCGCGCATGCCGCTGCCATCAAGGCTCTCCTGCAGGCGGAGCCGGATGTCGTGGATGTGAACCGGGCGGCGGAGGCTCAACTTGAGGCGGAGCATGCGGATGCCGCTGCCATCAAGGCCCTCCTGCAGGCGGAACCGGACGTCTTGGACTTGAACCGGGCGGCAGAGGCTCGACTTGACGCAGAGCGCGCGGATGCCGCTCTCATCGACGCCCTCCTGCAGGCGGAACCGGACGTCCTGGACTTGAACCGGGCGGCGGAGGCTCGACTCGACGCAGAGCGCGCGGATGCTGCAGCCATCGAGGCCCTCCTGCAGGCGGAACCGGACGTCCTCGACTTGAACCGGGCTGCGCTCTCGTCCATGCAGAGCGCCCGCACGCTCCGCTTGAACGAGTAGCTGGAGGCCGAGGACAACCACGGTGCGGAGACACACGTTGGCAGCGACGGCTGGTTCGCGCGAGCAGTTGTAGTTTTTCTTTATGTTGTTGTTTTCATGGATCTTTTGCTGTGTAAAAACATATATTTGTTATGCAAGGCGCCTGACTTGGGTCAGTCTACCATTTCAGGCGGTTGGATGAATATCCTACGTCTCCTAACCCTTCTTTCCTTCTTCCTCACCTCTTCTTCTTCCCCAATGCACCACCGCACGGGCCGACGGATACTCCCCAACATGCGGTTGGATAAACATACTCTATGAATGAAAATTATGTGTCAGCGATAGGATGGCTGAGTTCGGTGTGTTCACATGTGACAGCACGTGTCAGTGAGGGTGCGTTCCCTTGGTTGGGTTTGCGGCGTGCAAGAGCGACCGTGTGAGTGTCTTGGTGCGACCACAAGGCGTGAGGCGACCGTGTGAGGGTGCGGTGCGACCATGATAGCCGTGCGCAAGTGTACCTCCTTCTCATTTTGAAAACTTTAGGCAAGCTTGGCAAAAATGTGTGGCGAAGTTTGGCAATGCAAGGCCTAGACCCAAACAGGATAAGTACGTACGTACTAGGAGTACTAGTATTAAAAAAGAAAGGCTGGGTTTTCCTTCGCGGGATTTAATCGATACAAATCCTCGTTTCACGTGTCAATTAATGCGTATTTTCTTCTCTAAAGACCAAAGAGCTAACCATCTCACTCCTCATCGCTTGATTAATGCAGTGCCATGCAAACCAACCTTCTCACTTCCGCATGCATGCAAGGGATATTAATGTCCTTGGTTGCTAACCCCATCAATTTTGCCTCGATTAGTGTTAGTGGCCCTTTCCAAATTGTAATTTTGATATACTGGCCTTGTGTACAAAAAAATGGAGGTAGTAACTATATTTGAATTCCTTCCCCATTGCGGTGACGTCGACGATATTTTTTTTTGTGGTGGTTTGGCGAAGTGCGTTCGACGGAGAACACCATTTGCATCCAGGAAGTCCTTTACTAGTACTACTAGGAGTAACTAATGCAGTGAGATGGCTTATCGAAGAAGACGATGGAGAAGCGGAGTCAGCGAAGAGTGAAATGATGGTTGCTTCGTCTATGCTTTTGTGATTTGACGCCTCACTGCTTTGTGATTTGTGATAGAAGGGACAGGGGAGTAGACTTTGTGCTCTATACTGTAGTAATACATG
Source organism: Aegilops longissima (assembly GCA_021605205.1). Lineage (NCBI taxonomy): Eukaryota > Viridiplantae > Streptophyta > Magnoliopsida > Poales > Poaceae > Aegilops > Aegilops longissima. Next base: position 749,312 of record JAHIAM010001053.1, on the reverse strand, counting down.
CGTCCAAGCATGGGAGAAAGAGCAGAGACATTGCATTTTTCTATTCCTTCAATCAATCAATCACGGAGCTTTGGTTCCATCTTTTTCGCTTTGGCAACACCGTCCACAATGGTTCCCATGATGCCAAAAGCTATTTTCACATTTGGCTACACATTGTGGATGCCCTTAACCGTACCACTTGGTTTTGCTCCTGTGTGCTATCTATACAAATCTCAATTATATTGATCTAAAAAATTATAGAATCGAGATTAGTAAAAAGGAGGTGATATTGCCGCGCGGATGGCGGGGGAGGTTTCTTATTTGAGCAATGCTACATCCACGTAATGGTTTACGTAAAGTTACGAACTAATGTGATGTGGGACTATTTGATTGGATTAAAGGAGAGGATTAGGCCCACCCCACCTGAAAATCAGGGGGGGCATATATAGATTAGATGGAAAGTATACGTAGCAGCTACGTAGCCCTTTGTAAGTCATTAGGCTTCTAATTTTCGGAGGACGTTGTCCTGGCGGTTTGCTAACATGCGGTCCCACGTGTCAGTGCTTTACCAAGCCGATCCGCGTCCCACATGAGGTAGAACAACGGCAGAAGCAACACGTGGTTAAGTTGAAGAAGATGAGGGAGAAGCGGATTCAGCAACGAGTGAAATGATGGTTGCTTTGTCCCTCCAACTTAACTGCGGGAAAGGTGTAGCTTTGTGATTTGACGCCTCATTGCTCATTACTACGCCGGCGCCATGACTGGGGTGCTTCACCCCGGCTGCTCTGCACTGTATTCCGGTATGGCACGTGGACCCGGTAGCTTGATGTCCCACATGTCGGCGAAAGGGACTAGAAGATTTATGAAAGCGGCGCCCACTCTTCTGACGGAGGAGTAGACGACACGACGGCCCGATGAACTGTCACTTGTACTGTATAGTACTAGTATAGTTTTGCTGTTTCGCATACGATCCATCGATACAAAATGATTAAGCAGAAAAGGGCGGATTTTTCCCGCTGGTAGATGATCTTGCCATACATTTCAAAGGCAATTTTAATGTATGCAAACTGAATAATTATAAGTAACAATATGATATCTAGTAAAACTAAAAACACATATGATTTATTGTGTCAGAGTGTAGTAGTAGTGCTGTATTGCATAGTTGTTAGATGTAACATGCGAGAATGTGTAGAGATGTAGTTTTGGAGGGCCTATAGAGAGAAAAGCGTATACGGTCACGAACTTCAGAATAAGCTGATTACGGTCACTATATACGTTTTGCGGTGATTATACGGTCACTTGCTCACAGCTCAGCATCGGATTGCACTCTATTGACCGGCCAAATAGTCTGCGTGGCGCCATGTTGACTAGTTAAATTGACCATGTTCATTGTGGGTCCCACCTGTCAGTTCGCATAGGCAAAAAGGTCAGTAAACACAAATTTACGCAGGAGCGACAAGGCTCCAACCCGTGCGCGGGAATCACCTGGTTGTGTATGTGTCTGTCAGGGCCTGATGTGTGTGCATGCACGTGTAGGTTGAGAACTTGAGCGTGAGAGTGTGTGTTGGTCGTGTGGTGTACTGGTGTGTGCATGCATGCGTGCGTGTGTGCGTGTGAGTGTTGCATGCGTGCGTGTGACTGTGTGAGTGTTGCGTGCGTGCGTGGCTGTGTGTATACGTGTGAGTGTTGCGTGCGTGCGTGGGTGCATGTGTTTGTGTGAGTGTTGCGTGGATGCAGTTCATGTGATGCGTCCGTGTGTGTATAATCACCACGCCAGCTCCTATGTGTTAAAACAGACGGCTCAGCATACCAATACAAGGCAACCTTGTCCGCTGTGCCCACGGTCATGACTTCGAACCACCGTCCAAATATATTTTTTTGTCGTTTGTTTTCATTCTTACTAGCAAGATGCCCGTGCGTTGCACGTAACATCAAGATGCATTTGTATGAATTGTTTATCTTGTGAGAGAAAAGGATGAATGAGGAAAGGCCTTATTTGCAAATGTGGAGAGGTGTGTGGGTACCTTCTTGCAAAATTGCCATAGTTTCTTTCCTATCCGTTAGATATAAATCGGACGGCCTATATTGCAGGATGGCAGGCACACCATCATCACCAACTCTGTTTTTTATAAGAGTGTATTTTATGTATTTTATAAGAGTGTAGATGTAGAGTAGATACAAGTCGACAGGTGGGCATGATGGTAGTGAGATAATGTGATGCAACACTAGAGGTGCCACGTGGAGCGTTTAACTGGTCAACTAGTCATGTCATGAGCAAATCTGAGTTGTACGGTGAGCCCGTGATCTGCATAATAACCACTAAACATAAATGGTGACCGTAATGAGTGGATTCTGAAGTCCAATGTACGTATCGTGCTTTCGCTTCAAATGCAATGATCGTCATTACATATATCGCGAGAGAAAGATGAAACATGCCTGAATTTTCTGGGGGGGGGGCTTACTTTTAGAGGACACGGAGATAGTTTTGTATGCATACGTGAAAGGGCGTCTGGGGGGTATCACGATGGAGAGAGAGATGCTCTTCGTTTCTCTTTATTATGACTAACTTTTATATAGTATAAAATATACAAATTCACGGTCTTGAATAAATATCATTGTGGGCACCATGCAATGCAAATTAGCATTCCTACTCCTCCATATAACTTTGTAATGTTGTATATATGTAGAAACTCTAAAATATTTTTTTGGCCACACTTTATTCAAAAGGAATGTTGTATGCGAAATAAACGTGAAGAGAGGGCTTTTTAGATCAATGGGGTACGTGATGTAACATGTGTGAATGTGTAGTTGATGCATTTGGCGGGGCCTAGAGAGGTATGTGTGTGTATTACGTATTCGAGAGAGGCATGGATAGAGGGGCCGATGGGGGCGTGGGAGAGATAGCACGAGAAATGAGAGTGGTCTAGAGAGAGAGAGAGAGAGAGACGAATATGACGTCACGACAAGAGATTCCATTCCCTTGAGTGTGTATATGCAAGGGGGGAGGGAATAGAGACACCAGGAGAAATTTTCTGTGTGTGTGGTGTTTGTGTTGGTATGTGTGGGTGTGAGAAGATAATGAGACGTGGGGGCAGCGGGTGTGTCACCGCGTGAGGTCCGGTGGGTCGAGGTGAGGCCCTTCGTTCTATTCCGTCCTGCGCCACATTGGTCGGCCCGTGACGCATTTAGGAAGACCCATGGATGACTAGTCGTACAAGACAAAGATAGCAGAATTGTGAAGGACTCTGTGTCCACTGACAAAGCCGGCTAGGATTTGTAACCCTAGGTTCTCGGACTAAGGTAACCCCTTTATCTCTGATATTACTATTCATCCAACCTAACTTTAAGGGGCATCCTACAGAATGCTCTGCTAGAATCATACTCGTCGATTAGGAAGAGAGGTGTGAGACAATGCATGAGAGACAGGCGTAAAGATAATGTGCGTACATGAGACACGTAGGCAGGTCCATGTATATAGAAAGGGTCGATGAGGATTGTGCGTGTGTATGTTTGCGAGAGGAAGAGTGCTTGTGATAAAGGTTAGTGAAAACAGTTGTAAATGGTTACGAGAGAGAGGGAGGGTTATATCTAGAGCATGTGTGCGAGAAAGACACCTCGGGAGAGAGTGTGTGAGCATGTGTGAGAGACCACCGATGGAGAGTGAAACTACACGTAAAAGACTGCTCTACACATTGATTAAAGATATAAATTGTATCCAAATATTAGGATGGGATCATGATATTTGCAATTCGTACGGAGCGGTCATTGATCCATCAGACATCTAGATTCTATCGAATTTGAGCATGTCTATGTTATTATTCGACACAATTGATCCACATAGTTAGTATTTTGAACTCCAGACAATGCATCGCTTTAGCAATTGAATATAAATGTGAGTATAGTTCATGTTGTGTGTGTAAAGCACATTATACATCTGAAAGTTACACAATGGACATTATAAATAGCTACTACCTATGAACTAGCATACATTTGAATTCAACTTAAGGTGGTTTAAAAAATCGAATTCAACATGAAGTCCATTCAATTATTTGAATTTGATATCATGGCATTTGTAAACCATACCTAAATTATGGGGGCACCAATCTTTGCTCTGATTTTGTACATAATAGCATATGTAGTCGTGTACAAAATAGATTCAAATTTAGCTCCTCCATTCCAAAATAATCGTAGTTATAGGATTTTCAAGTGTCAAAATTTCAAAAAGAAGCGGATAATTTAATGAGGTTTTCAAACATACAAGGTCAAATATAACGTTGTATATTTAGGTCAATCCTCATAGTTCAAGAGTACTCTAAACGTGAATGCTTGTGTTTCAAAATTTTGAGCGAAGCGCCAAAAGAGCCTCTACTACTTGAAACCGCGTGAGACCAATGTTTGGTAGTACAAGGAAATTACTTTTCTAATAACTCCGACCCGTGAAACCTACCGGCCCGACGTCCAAAGGTCTAAACCGGGGTAGGTTTGTAGCTTCATCTAGATGCCACGCAACCGCATCCGAAAAACATTCATACACAATGGCGCCTAAGCACACATGCGCGCGGCCGAAATCGCTCCCGCCCACTATTTGGGACACCTGGGATTACCATCCTACCCCCGACCCGCAGTAGGTCCCAAATTTAAGAGGGGGAAAAAGTTTGTACTTTCCCCAAATTTCAAACAAGCGCGCCCCATCTTTTGTTCAAAAAAGCCAAAAACAAGCGCGTCCCAGACCGAAACATGGTTCCCCCCACCCATCTGATTCCCCATTCGTACTCCGTGGGCGCCAAAACTACCTCTCCACCAGCCGCGAAACCCCGGCGTCCTCCGTCCGCCACCCATCCCACCCATCAACCGCCCCTCCTCCATCACGCGGAGCCGATACCCCGACGTCATCGTCCACCGCAACCTCAACCGCAACACCCTCCACGGCTAGTAGTTGAAGCCGAGGCCGAGCCGTCCGTACCCGAGCCAGTTCAACCACGCCGTCCTGCGCCTCACCGCTGCCGCTCCAACTTCGCCACCCTCCACCGCACCGGAGCTGTTCCTGCTACGCCGTCCTTCGCCGCCTCGGATCTGCTTCCCCTCCACCGACATACAGCCATGGCAACACAGTCAACAATTTGGCCATGGGTTCGTCCAAGCATGCACCCTCCAGAACATCGGTTTCCCCGGTAAAAACAAGAAGATCGGCGCGACATGTGGGGGTGACCACACCGGCAACCGAAAAAGGTACTCCTCTTCCCTTATTCGTGCAAATCTTACGTCTCTGCTTGCACGGTATTCATCCCACAGAAGACACTAGTTGACCGCTTCTTCTTGATACTAGATGTTCCTAGTAACTCGTGATGCACAAGGTTTCTCCTCATATACTATTTCACCTTAGCTAGAGGTCCGTCGCCCCCCTGAATTTCAATTTTGGCCAGTTGATTCCCAATTAACGGAAGCATTCCCCGGCGTAACAGGCGCTAGTACACCTATTACGCCGGGGAAGCAGCGCCTTGGTGTTTATCTTAGGGGCGTGTGCGGCCTAGAGCTACTGGCGCCCGATCTGGAGGTCGGCGGGATTAAAGGATGGCCTGGGCGCCGCCAAGCACGGCGGTGGTGTGAGGTCGATGGGAGGCGGGCGGCGGAGGCAGTGCAGGTTGGTGGTGGTCGGCGGTTCGAGAAAGATCGTCAACAGTGACTGGCGGGAGGTAGACGAAGGCCATCTGCCTGTTCCTTATAGATCGGACGGTTCATTAAAAAAATCGACTGACCTATTTATTTTCAGTCGACTGTTATCTTAGATATGACCACATGTGGTGGTGTCTTTGGAGGAGTACACATTTCTGTGCTCATGTATTACAAAATCATACGGAGTAGAATCTAATTTTGTTTGCCATGCAATGTTGTAGAGCTATCATATGTCTCCTGTCATTTATTTTTCAGCCACCTGCTATCTGCTACTTTTACAGTGCACTAGTTCTGCACACACTTCACCCTTACTCTCACTGTTGTGTTTTTATGCAAGGGTATTTCAGACTCTGCTGCCATGAGAGAAGCCAACAAGAAAAGAGATAAGTTGCTCGAGCTTGGTATGCGGCTAGGCAAGACACGTTACAATGCTTTAAAGGGTGCAGTGTCAGCAGATGGAGACGGGGAACGTAGCTCTGGAGTTGATGACCTCGCTCGCAATGAACCACCATCCCAGGTGCTTGCTTTAACTTCGCGGTGTCATATGTGGTTGCATGTTCCATATGGTGTCTAGCTTGTATTGAAAGGCGAAGTCGGTAAGATAAGGAAAGATATTTTTTACATGAACCACCATCCGTGAGCACCGGAAGACAAATAGCTAGTCAGGGCACTGGCCGAGCCAGTGACAAGCCCAACAAAGATAGGCATCACCCGAAGCCAACTAAAAAGCTGCGATGGTGGCGAAGCAGCCCGCCTCCCACCAGGCTCTCAGGTCCTAGATGATCATGCTCACCACTCCAGCCGGATGTCTAGCTTGTATTGCTTCCAATTTGGTTAAATTGCATCTGCTTAGCTTACACATTATACCTTTGAATATGACATGCCTTTCTATTTTTGGTACATACTAGTACATCTGTGTATTAACCATGTTCTTACATCAAACTAATGTTCTTGTGTATCCCTCATCAATCACTTATGACGAGGCAGGCAGGCAAGGGGACTACTCCTCATTTAAAGAATGCAACGTCAGCCTCCCGACATGATTCTCAAGAAACAGAAATGCTAGATGAAGATAGTGAACGTAGCTATGTAGTTGATTACAGCATTTCCCCTACACTAGCATCACAGGTGCTTGCTCTAACTTGGCAGCGTGATATGTGGTTGCATGTTGCATATGGTGTCTAGATTGTAATTCTTCCAATCTGGTTAAACTGCATGTGCTAGTCTGCTTAGCTTATACATTATACCTGTTAATGTGACATGCCTTCCTGTATTTAGTACATAGTACATCTGTCTATTAAGCATGTCCTTACATAAAACTATTTTTTTATCCCGCATCAATCAACATGACGAGACACCTTTAATATATGCAGTGCGATATTAGTTGCATCTTTCATATGATTTATAGCATGCACTGCTTCTAATTTGTTGAAATTCCATTTATGATGGGGCGCTTTTAACTTGGCGAGTCATATTGGTTGCATCTTTCATGTGGTGTCTAGCTTGCATTGCTTCTTATTTGCTGGAATGGTTTCGCTTAGTTTACACAAACAGTTGTGAACATGCCATGCCGTCCTTTTTCGTACATATTCCATCCTGGTATCATGTGTTTGCCTTACATCAAAGTAGTGATTGTCGGTATCATGCATGAATGAGTTACGAAGAGAAATTTTATTGCTTTTTCTTGTCGGTTTTACTTGACAATTCAAAATCAATAAAGCGGAAGGAAGTTAGCAAGGCAGCGGATAAAGGTGCTCCTTCCTAACGGAGGGCCTCTCAGCTTTCTACTCCTCCACACCCCAAGATGATTTCCAAGACAACACATGCATAGACACTCAACAAAGCTGTGTTTATGATGAGCACGTCTCCCCTAGTGCAGCATCACGGTGCTCCCTCTAACTTGGCAATTTATTATGTGGTTGCATGTTATGTGTGATGTCTAGCTTGTATTGCTTCTAATTTTGTTGAATTCCATCTGCTTACTTTACACATTATACTTGAATAAGACATGTGTTCCTGTTTCTAGAACATACAATATCATCTATCACACCATGTTCTTACATCAAATTACTACTATTGTGTAACCTGCAACAATCACTTATCATAAGACACGTTTGACTTGGAGTGTGATATAGGTTACATCTCACATTCTTTTCTAGCTTGTACTACTAATTTGTTGAAATGGCACTTATGACGAGACAGTTTTAACTTGGTAGAGTGATATTCGTTGCATCTTTCATATGGTGTCTAGCTTTCATTGCTTCTAATTTGTTGAAATGCCTTCTCCTTAGTTTACACATCATAAGCTGTGAATATGCAATGCTGTGAATATGCAATGGCACTAATGACGAGAGACCTCTAACATGGTAGTGTGATGTTGTTTGCATCTTGCATATGATTTATTTCTTGTCTTGCTTCACATTTGTTTAAACGCCATTTATGATGAGACAACATTAACTTGGCGGAGCGATATTTGTAGCATCTTTCATATGGTGTCTACCTTCCATTGCATTGCTTCTAATTTGGTGAAATGTCTTCTTCTTAGTTTACACATCATAGTTCGGTTATCTCTTCCGTCCTGTTTTTCATACATATTACATCCTCCTATCATGTGGTTGTCTAACATCAAAGTTCAGTTAAATGCATCACGCATCAATTTGTTACGAAGAACTAAATTGTTATTCGTTTTCTTGTCGGCTTGACTTAACATGGCACGAGAGAAAGAGGAAGAAACACAGAATGGCGGGGAATGAGAAGCGGATGAATCCTGCAGATTCTGCTAAATGCGATGGTGCAATAGAAGGTCAAAGTCCAGCGAAAAATTCTACAAACACGGCATCCCATGCTACACGAGTTGCAAAAAAGACAAACAGAAACAAATAGCTGCCACCAAACAAGCGAGACAGCCCTAGTTCTTGCAACACCTACCACAGTACTACCGGTACCAACGTACTCGACGTCAACTTTCCCAAGCTCCCTTGCCACGACACTACTTCCCAAGCACTCTTGACACAAGGCGAGTTGGCAATATCGGATGAACCTTGTGAGCTTCAACAGCAAGAAGGTAGTTGCTTTGAGTCAAGTTCTGATTGCATGCTTCTTTATATGTAGTCTCACAGTTTGATGTACACTAACACTTCCTATGTTTGTTGTTGGACTAGCACCTAGGCGCAAGAGGAAACAAACATCGGGGATAATGCTCGATAGGTTAACTAAATCTAGAGGAGGAAGAATGGAGATCCGTTTTGAGGCAGGTTTAAAAAGGCCACGTGATGCTCTGAGTCAGCCAAGTTAGTATCGAGGCAGCGGTTGCCGTTAGGTGTCATGTACGTATCCTCCCAACATGGATTGATGCAGGAATGACAAAGACGAAACCAGTTCAACACCTTCCTCGACCATTTATCTGTAAGTATGGTTATGTATGGAAACTAGTAATATCGTCTTGCTCTGTCCAATACTTTCTAGGTTCTTGATAATGAGACTCCATAATTTTCAACAGATGAGGTTCAAGTTGGATAGCCAAGATGATGCAACCGGACAAGCTTGCACCCATGTTTTCAAGTTGCTCTGCTGACGATGTCGGTATAACTTGAGGAAAACTCACTTTGAAGGCAAGGCTAACAGTGAACTTTCCCAAACATCTCGATGGAAAATATATCGATGAAGACCGGAGGGCCTTGTTAAACACTTGGTCCGATCCAAGTATCGGTACATTATATATATGTCATCGGATCACATGTTGAAGTCCTATTTACGCATGTGCCACACAAATCTATCTTCTTGTAGGTGAACTGTTCAAAGAACAAGGCCAACCGTCGAAAGTGAAATTCAACAGCACAGCGGGATCTCGTAGCTATATTGCACAATCGCGAGGCTCTTGTAATTAGCTGTTGTTTCACTCTTTTGCTTGTACCATATTATCGGATCTATATTGACTTGTTCCAAATGCAGAGGAAAGCCCGCAGGGACCAAAAAGTACCTGAACCAAATGTTGTGGAAATCTTCAAGGACTGTCACACCAGCAAGACGAAGGGCATGACTACACCAGTCAAAGCCGCATTTGTAAGTCCTTAATCCTCATGCCTTTAACTACTACTTACTCTGACTTGTGCCTTGAACTGCATGGTTTGCAGCCAATGTCTATTACTCTTTTCAATTTTATACACAATTGTCTTAGCGTATCATTGCACCTTACAAGGTTTAAAAGAGAGGAGTGATGTTCCTTTGATCTTGACCCGTAATCTAGTTCCGTCTTGGACTTGCCCACACAACGTTACAATTGCTGTTTATGCATTCTCGGTTGTTTTGTGATATGAATGATGTCATACTATGCTTACCATATTATAAACTTCGTCTCTTTATCCTTAGCCCTCAATACAATGTGAAGAAATAGACAATACATTAGCGATGGTACATGGTCATATGTTTGGAACCTGGTTTTATTATGTACTTTGCAATAAAATACAACTAATATTTTACATGGGTTCACGAAATAAGTTACGTATATAGACCAAAGCTATTTTGTTTGGTTTTGCTGCCTCCTTAATATCTTACGTTACGGTACTACTAATGTAAAACCTCAACTTTTCAGCGAGCTATGGAAAAATGGTGGAACCGCCACCTTCGAAGGTGGCGAGGCAACTATAACCGCAATGTCGCTCTTCTTGCGGTGGGTCGATACCTGTCCACTAACGATGCCAAAAGCACGTTCTGCGTATCTTGGGTTGGTTGTTAAGGCAATATCGTCCAAACTGCCTCATGATCAAGATATGCAAGCTCAAAGCAATGTTGTATCTGCGCTCGGACACAAGTCCATTCCCTAACAGAGACCCTTTGTGAAACAAGGAGAAACATTGCTCAATGTCGTCAAGATATGCATGGTTTTGAAACCGACTATCGGACATTTGCTATGTTGTTCAGAGCCTAGGGAAATGAAGGCGAGGTTTATGGTGCTCCATCGGACAATACAACATGAAAACGTAACAGTCAGGTCAAATGAACTGAGCTTCTGAACTTCTGGTGGTGCATTTATCTACTAGACTGTTAAGTTTTATGCCAACCTTCCTTTTGTTATATAGTTGTAATTTGTTTTGGTGCGATACAAAATTTATTCTTAACGTGCAGCCACCGCCTGAAGAAAACAGCAAGCCATTTTTGTATAGTGTAGGGTGTTCCCTATATTTGCACTGGTGGCGATCTTTGATGCCGAGTGGATGTAATCTGTGCAATCGCCTTAATAGCCTAGCGTTAGTTTCGGCCTTATTTATTTCCTAGTCTTCTTTTTCCCTGGTTTGCTAGTGGCCGCAACTACCATGGGCCATATACGGGCCGTAGGATCCATGGGTCTCCTACGGGCCGTCGATAAATGGGCCTGTAATCGGTGGGCCTCGGGCCGTCGGATAAATGTGTCTACATGGGCCATAATCGGGCGTAATTGGTATCGGCCCAGCACGGTAACAGGCCGTTAACAGGCCGTAGGACAGCAAAGGCTTAATTCTGTCACAGGCATAACGGGTCGTTAATGGGCTAGAATATAGGGCGGGCTAGAAAGCGGTGCAGCGGGTTAACGAGCGAAAGCGGGCGACTCTTGCCATGGGCGATTTTGGCCCATTAGGGTAACGAGCCATGAACGGGTCGACTCTTGCCATGGGCCGAATTTGGCCCATTAGTGGAACAGCCGATGTGGGCGACTCTTGCCATGGGCGAATTTGGCCCATTAGGGGAACAGGCGATGTGGGCGGAAGTAATCGAGGGCGAAAAGGAGCCCAAGAGCGTATGGGCCGTCAATAGGCGAAAGCTAACATGGGCTGGAAGCGGCCCATGTAAATCACGGGCCGTTAATGGGTATAAAGAAAATTACTGTTCATTATGGGCTAGACTCACCGTGGGCTGTAAAGGGCGAAGATCTGAAGGCCTCATATGGGCGAAAGACGTCGTGGGCCATACATGGGCGAAAGTGAAATGGGCTGGTGTTATATTCGACGGCCCACATGGCGTTGTTGGGCGATTTCCTTTAGGGCCTAACGGGCCGTGAGTTAATGGGTCGTAAAATGGGCTATTGCGAAGAGACCGTTAACGAGCTTTTCATGGGCCAGCCGTTAACTTTTGACCAAGTCAAATGGGCGGCTTTGTAAGCTAAATGGGCCATGGTTGGGCGTGCCACGTGTCGACATATCATAGGCGCCTATCGACCCGATGACGGTGACACGTGTTTTGTCCGGCCAATAAGAATTTTACACGTGGAAATTTCCCGTTGGTCGGGGCTGTTAACGGGTTATCGGATCCAAAACCCGACCCAATAGCTTAACGGCGTTCCGTTACGGTGGATGCCACGTGTCGGTCACCCTTGACGAAAAGCACTTCGGACGCGATTTATCGTCATGGAAGTGGACACTTCGTGATGATAATTTTGGTAATGTCATGGAACACTTCTCTGACAACACAGTATGACTATGACTATCTTGATTGTACATGCATAAATTTGTCATGGATGTACATGCATGCTTTGCTCACTCAAAAAATCTTCCGAGCGCCGACCTCTTGTGACAAACACGTATCATCACCCGATGCCTCAAGTGTATTTTTTAGGGTGGCTGGTTTGGCCATGAAGGATCTAATAATCCAGCTTTGGTCGGCCGAACCAATACCCAATAGCTACTTCCGGTTTGGTGAGCGGCTCATCGACCACGCTACCTCCAGCCCTCTTATAACACAGAGTGAATCACGAACGATTTGTAGTGTAAAACTAAGTCGCTGAATCGCCGACCAGCTCTCACTTTACCATGACAGTAAGTTTTTGGCTTTCTCTACTGAGGTATTTGACCGGACGAACCAGAAATACAATCACAATAGTTCTCCCTTTACTACCTTAGCCGAACGAGCGGAACGTAACGTGGTAAGCATAGGAACCGGGCAACCCAACTATAGACCAAAGACATGATTCAGAGCCGAGGCATATAATGCAATATCCGGGACGCCGAAGAGTGCCCCATAGGAGTTCGGACTTAAAAATGTGTAGGGTCGAATACAGCCCACGATGTTAAGGCTGGACTAAAGCACGTGTAGCAGTCTGGCATAAAGAGGGAATTCAGATGACAATATGAAATAAATCAGTACCAAACGAAAGTGGTGACCAACTATTTCCTTTATACCCTGATTAATATGTTGAGACGTGTTATTACAGATAGTGCCATAAATATCACGCCTATTTTACATGCCAAGAGTTTACACAAGGGAAAGTTTTACACAGGGCCTAAAAGTAGTGGTTTGAACATCCCAATGATGCCCTGTTGCACGTCTGCGTCGTTTCTCCTTGGTGATAAATCCTTTGAGAGGAGAGGCCGATGGTCGTCTGCAAGAAAGAAGGACCTAGAGAAGAGCCCTTGTAGAACCGTAGAGTGTGCAGGTTTTTAATGAACCTGCAGAGGGAAAAATATTAAGACCCGAATAGGGTCAAGCCGTACTATAGACCTTTTCTGCGGTGTGCCTCCGGCGATGCCCAAGGTATTTCAAGTGCGTAATTATGTACGCGCGGTACGTATGCCGCAACCTTATAGGGCGATCGGCGGAGGCTAAACTACTATTCCAGCTCCAGGTCTACCGAGCTATCACTCTACAATGCGGATCAAACTCGCTTAGCAGCGTCATGGGTCTTGATGACCGATGAGCTATTCGGCTTAATGAGGCCGCTCTATACCTCGGCTTCTAGGGCCACGATGTGCTCCTCAGTACGAAGGGAGCGCTCCATATTTCCATTTACTGTGATGACTCTGCGCGGTCTGGGCATTTTGTGCTTCAAATAAGCATAGTGTGGGACTGCATTAAAGCGGGCGAAAGCAGTTCGTCCAAGCAATGCATGATAGCCACTGTGGAAAGGGACGATATCGAAGATCAATTCTTCACTTCGGAAGTTATCTGGAGAGCCGAATACCACTTCCAGTGTTAAGGAGCCCGTGCAGCGGGCCTCTACGCCAGGTATCACTCCTTTAAAGGTAGTGTTACTAGGCTTGATTCTTGACGAGTCAATATCCCTCTTACGGATAGTGTCTTGGTAAATCAAGTTGAGGCTGCTGCCGCCGTCCATAAGGACTCTACTGAGATGGTATCCGTCTGTCGGTGTACTAGAGTAGGGTACCCTAGTATCCCGAACTTCGTGCAGGCGATTGCAGACACCAGCGGCAGGGCTTGCCTAGTGACCGCCAAGGTCTCTCCGCGGCTCCTTTGGAGCCATTCAAGAACAAAGTATTCAAGGCCCCGGCAAGAGGAGCTTGCCGAGAAGGCCACTCAAGGCACAAAGGAAACAAGACCCCGGCAAGAGGAGCTTGCGGGAAGGCTCGATGAGCGACAAGCTTCGAAAAGCGACAAGGGTTCAGCCGCAAGGCGCTTGCTGCTGCAGTAACAACTCTTCATCTCCGCTCCACTCATCCGTAGCGATGTCGCCATGGGACTATTCCGAACCGCAGCGTGTCAAGGGCTGTGCAGCGATGGAGAGCAGCGATAAGCGGCGGCGACAAGAAAGGCCATCGTGGCGAGCGGTGGCGCTCCGACAGTTCTGTTGCCTTTCGTTTAGGCGACATGGACGGGCATTTATTGCCTTTGTCCCTTGCCGTCAGAGTTAGGTATAAGACACTGTACAAAGTAGTTGTGCCAACCGCAACTCATTTTCCCATTTTTGCCCTCGTTTACGTTGCCACCTGTGGTGACCCCTTGAGCCTATAAAAGGAGGCCCATGTGCAACCTAGAAAGGGTTCGGTTCGGCTTAGTTCAGTTCGACTCATTCGAGACTACACACACTCAAGCTAGGTTTTGTAGCTATCATTGCTCCCTAGCAAAAACACAATACAATCAACCAAGCAGCAGTAGGAGTATTATCTCTCCGGAGAGCTCTGAAGCTGGGTAAACTGCTCGTGTGCATCGCCTCGATCTGCTCTTTGTGCGATCTCCGCCCCCACGAACCACAAGGGACTCGGTCCGCCAGGTCCCATAGGTGTTAAGTGGGTCACGATCAACTTCCCGACATCTTTGGCGCCCGGTAGGGCGTCGAGGCTGTGTGAACCTGATCCGGCGTTCACAAGCAACATCTTCAACAATCTTCATCGACATGCCACGAAGAAGAAGGCTTGGCGGCGCGAGAGCCGTCGCGTCAAACCCACCACCACCGGAGCTGATGAGTGGTGGGGAAGACGCTGGCGAGGAACGGGCGTCGTCGAGGGCCCACGACGCTGCCAAGTCCAAGGACAAAGCGGCGCGAGACCTCGGCGTCTCGACACGTGCAGCGTCCATCTCAGGAGGCGCGGGACCGACAACGTCATGCTGCTCGCAGCGCCATACGTTTGTTGGGACAAGATCGAGCTGGTGGATCCAGGGACGCTCAAGAACAGCTCACGCGTCAACAGGCTGGTGCGAGCGGGGCACGGTCGCCTGGACGGGATACTGCTCCTTCTAATGTATTTAGAAGTCCGAGCATGTCCCGCTCCTCGCACCGTTCGCCATTACCGCCCACCACTCAAGCGGAAGCTTTGGCGCGGGCTCAATTTCTCCTGGATTACCCTCCAACGGCTGACAAGGTCGACGAATGGAGGGCCACCATTCAAAGTCTCATCGGCTTTGCCAACGGCGACGTTCCGTGGCAACCAAGCACATCGCTGCCGCGGCGAGACGACAAGGCACGAGCCGGTGGCGGCGAGACTGTGGGGTGCAACCACCATGCACTCCCCTCCCGAAGGTTAAGATCGCCGACTCGTCGGATCCACCTCGACAGCGACTCCACGCGTCATCGGATCCACGAGCTCGTCGTGATCAGCGCCAAGTTCTTCAAGAACGGCAACAAGAAGACGCCGAACTCGCGATCGAGCGCCAAGAGAAGCGCTGCGTCAACCGACAAGCGCGCTGGGCCCTGTTGGCTGACGCATGCGCCCGGGGAACCAGGTGACTTGCCGATCGGTAGGTTGCCCTGCGTTCACTCGTGAGCTGCGGCAGTCGAAAGGTCTGACAAGAAAAATTTCAAGCCGAGATGTGCGTAGAAGTATGATGGCGGACGCATCCATCGGAGTTCCTCAAGATCTACACCATCGCGTGCAGGCTGCGGGGGCGAGACGACAAGATCTCGCCAACTACTTCCCACGGTACTCAAGCCCAATATTAGATCTTGGCTCATGCACTTGCCGGACAGCCCATATCCTCTTGGGCAGATCTATGCCATCAGTTTGTCGGCGCCTTCACAGCGGCCACAAGCCTCATGGCCAAGAGAGTGACCTTCACCGCCGCCCGAAGGAGGGAGAGTCCTTGCGCAAGTTCATCGGAGATTCAGCCGTGTACTACAACATCCCAGATGTCCACCCCGCCGCGGTGATCAGTGCGTTTCATCAAAACGAACGGAACCGCAGGATGAGGGAGGAAATGGCGATGTGCAAAGTCAAGGATGTCAGTGAGCTGTATGCTCTGGCCGACAAGTGTGCACGCGCTGAAGAAGGGAGGAGACTCCCAGGAGAGAATGCAGAAGCAGGATCTGACAGTGAGGAGACCGCCCCGGCAAAGAAGAGTTGGTGGTGGAACAACCGAAGGAAGAAGAGCAAAGAGGTACTAGTTGTCGAGCAGTCCGGCAACGGTGGCGCCGCCAAGAAGGCCAAAGTTGGTGGCTCCGGCAAGGAGGTTGATTGCGCGGCGCCGACTGCAAAGCCCGTGGCGGCCGACAAGGTGACAGCTCCAACAAACAAGACTGCAAGATTCACCGCACCAAGGGCCACGACCTCCAGAGTTGCAAGAAGGTCGAGCAGCTTGTAGAACAGCAGAAGGCTGAGTACGAGCGGCGAGACAAGGAGAAGGCCCAGGAAGGTGCTGGGGCAGCTAGCAAGAAGCGACCCGGCCGGGGAGGACGCCGCGGCAAGGCCAAGCAGCGGCAAGGAGACAGACCTCCCCGTGGCTGCGACAAAGATGAAGATGAAGACGACGACGACGAAGACATGGATGATGATGAACAAGAGTTTCAGAAGGCCACAGAGATCCTCTGCGTTGACGGCGGTGCTTCTCTGCATACTTCACACCGCCAACTCAAGCAGTGGATGCGGGAAGTTAATGCAGCGGAACCATCCGTAGAATCACGCAGGCCTCAAGTGGTCCAGATGCCCATCATCTTTGATATTGAGGACCACCCGATCGCATAATCCGCGGTCGGGTGCTTGCCGATGTTGGTCTCACCAACTATCCGCAACCTCAAAGTCACTAAGATGTTGGTTGACGGTGGGGCGGCTTGAACCTGATCTCCTCTCGCAGGCTCCGTAAGCTTCAGATCCTCGACAATGAGCTCAAGAGACCGCACTTTCCAAGGAATCAACCCAGAAGGAGCAAGCGAAAGGGAAGATCACGCTGCGGTAACATTTGGCAGCGAGCTAAACTTCAGGACCGAGAGGGTCACGCTCGACGTTGCTGATTTCCCATTGCCTTATAATGGATACTTGGCCGCCCAAAGACTTGCCAAGTTCATGGCGGCCTCTCATTATGCATACAACCTACTCAAGATGCCAGGCCCGATAAGCGCCATCTCCGCCCCATGGTGACAAGAAGGATGCTCTTATCTCAGGCCGACAAGATATACCGGAAGCAGCAGCGCGGATAGCAAGCCACTTGTCGCTGAAGCTCCGGGGAAGAAGAAGACCAAGTCCGGCAAGAGCTCGATGCCCACTCCGCAAGCGCACCTCTTCGAGTGCTGCGCTACCATCGAGGACGCACCATCGAGCTCCACCGCAAGTGCAAGAAAATGATGGCAGCTCCACCAAGACCAAGAAGGTGCCCGCCAAGGAGGACGGCACCGGTGGTACCTTCACCATCAAGCCACGCTTGACCCTAAATAGGAAAGCGGCCAAGTTGCTCTCGCGGGCGAATGTCGATGTGTTTGCATGGCAACCGTCCGACATCCCCGTGTTCCTGTGAAAGTAATTGAGCATCACCTAGCTGTCCGTCCTCCTGCGCGCCCGCCAAGCAAAAAGTCGTAAAGGTGCAAAGGAGCGCCAAGAATTCATAGCGTAAGAGATCAAGAAGTTGGAAGCAGCAGCCTTGTCGAGGAGTGCTCCATCCCACGTGGTTGGCCAATCCGTAGTTGTACGAAGGCAAATGGGAAATGGAGACTCTGTATCGACTTCATAGATGTTAATAAAGCTTGCCCCAAAGACCCATTTCCCTTGCCGTATCGACCAGATTGTTGACTCCACTACCGGATGTGATTTGCTTTCATTTCTTGATGCATATTCAGGATATCATCGATCTTCATGGCGAGAAGAGGATGAGGAGAAACCGCATTCATCACCCCATGTGGCACATACTGCTTTATACGGATGCCTTTGGGCTAAAGAATGCTGGTTCAACGCTTGCAAGAGTAGTCCATGATGCTTTTGAGCCGCAATTGCACAGAATGTAGAAGCCTACATGGATGACATAGTGGTCAAGAGCAAGGACAAAGCAACTCGGTTCAAGATTTGATGAGACCTTTGCAAATCTGCGCAAGATCAACCTCAAGCTCAACCCCGAGAAGTGCGTGTTTGGAGTTCCTTCCGCAAGCTTCTCGGTTCTTCGTGTCTCAAAGGGAATTGAAGCCAATCCCGACAAGATCAAGGCCATTGAGCAGATTGAAGCACCAAAGCGCCAAGGATGTTCAAGACTTTCCGGTTATGGGCTGCTCTCAAAGAGGTTTATCTCTAGGTTCTGCTGAAGGCGCCTGCCATTTTTCAAAATTTTGAAAAGGCAGGTCCAATGAAATGGACTCTGAAGCGGAGGCTGCGCCGCAGACTTAAAGAGGTACCTGCCCTCCACTCCAATACTTGTCGCCCCTAGGCCACAAGAGAAGTTGTTGCTGTATATAGCGGCAACCAATCAAGTGGTTAGTGTTGCGTTAGTAGCGGAGAGGAGGCGGATGATGAGCCGGCAACCATGGCAGATGCATCCAGCGACAAGCGGGGGCTTCACCGTCAAGCTCGTCCCGATAAGGACGGATCTGCATAGACGAGCAAGAAGATTCGAGAAAGGATGGTGCAGCGCCAAAGGTACTTTGTCGGTTCCCTTCTGCAGGGGCTAGGTCAAGGTATTCGGTGTGCGTAAACTTTTGGCCTCCTCATGGCCTCAAGAAAGCTGCGCCATTACTTCCAAGCACATGAGATCACAGTTGTCACCGCTTCCGCTCAAGAGGATACCGCAAAATCCGTAAGCAACAGCAGGATTGTCGAGTGGGCATCGAACTGTCAAGCTTTGGCCTCAAGTTTGAAAGCACTTCAACTATCCAAAGCAGAGCATTGGCAGAGTTCATAGCAGAATGGACGCCAACGCAAGATGAAGAAATTCCGAGACGAGCATCCCGCTGGGAAGGAGAAAGTAAAGAGTGGCTGATGTACTTTGATGGTGCCTTTTCGCCGCAAGGCGCGGTGCCGGGCGTGCGCTTATCGCACCCACCGGAGAGCACCTCAAATACATAGTCCAAATGCACTTTCCCAAGGAGCAAGCAACAAATAATACCGCAGAGTATGAAGGTTTGCTTGCCGGTCTCGTAATTGCAGAGACCTTGGGATCAAGAAGCTCATTGTCAGGGGTGACTCGCAGCTTGTCGTCCGCCAAGTAAACAAGGATTATCAGAGTCCGTTGATGGAAGCCTACATTGATGAAGTGAGAAAGCTAGAAGAGCACTTTGAAGGCCTGCAAATGGAACATGTTCCAAGAGCTCGTAATGATATTGCCGATGGCTCGCACAAAGTGCGCCAGCACTCAAGTTACTGTGGAACCGGGAATTTTTTTCTCAAGCTGACTCAACCAACCAGTAACGCCATCAACTGGACAGAACAAGAAGAGGAAGTTGATCTCCGGTGACTATTTCCCGCGGAGCTTCCTCAAGACGCCCCGCCAAGGTCCCCAAGTTCAACACCGAATCGCCGAGGAGCAGTCGCTCCGACAAACCCTGGGTTTTTTCGTTGAAGCGACGCCCCGACAAGTTTTGCTCCGCAAGCTTGCCGGGATCATCAAGCTCCGGCTGAGCCGCAGTTCTTGCCGAGAAGCTGATGTTCCCAAGCAGCGGCAGATGTGCCTTTAGTCCTTGTTGTCGAGCCGCAAGCTCCAACATGGGCACAGCAGATCGCCCATTTCCTTCAGACGTGAGAACTTCCCAAGAGCAAGAAGAAGCGGAAAGAGTAGCCCGGCAGTCAAGTATGTACCAGTTTGTCGACAAGACACTGCATGTAAGAAGACTCAACGGTGTGAAATTGAAGTGTATTCATCGGGAAGATGGATGTAAGCTGTTGGCGAGAGATACACGGAGGCATATGTGGTCACCACATTGGCGAAGGGCACTTGCCGGCAAAGCTTTCCGGCAAGGTTTCTTCCGGCCGACAGCCTCCGTGATGCAACTGCACAAGTAACTAAGTGTGAAGCGTGCGGCCCATTCAAAGCGAGATACACCAGCCAGCTCAAGCTCTCCGCACGATCCCTTTATCCCGCCATTTTCGTCCGGGGCTCGACATCTCGGCCCCTTCCCCGAAGCTGTCGGGGCTTTGAGTACTTGTACGCTGTAATCGACAAGTTCACAAAGTGGCCGGAAGTGGAAGCAATGAGGAAGGTGACAACACAACAAGCCATAAGTTCTTCAAGTCAATTGTTTGCCGCTTTGGGATTCCTAACAGATCATCACCGACAACGGCACACAGCTTCACGAAGTTGCACCTTCATGCAAGACGCCCAAGATCTTGGCGCCAAGGTTCCGCTTCGCTTCGTTGCTCATCCGAGAAGCAACGGTCAAGCGGAGAGGGCAAACGCTGAAGTGCAGCGAGGACTCAAGACCGTAACTTTCGACGGTGCTGCACAAGTGCGGAAGAAATCGGATTGAGGAGCTGCCGGTGGTTCTTTGGTCGATCAGACGACACCAAATCGAGCCACCGCCGTACACCTTTCGCCTAGTCTATGGAGCAGAGGCAGTTCTCCCCACGGAACTCAGATACGGGTCACCTCGAGTGCTCGCTTATGATGAGTTTGAGCAAGAGCAGCTGCGACAAGATGACGCGCTGCTCCTTGAGGAGGATCGTCTTCAGTCTGTGACGAGCTTCTCGTTACAAAGAAGCTTTGCACCGCTACCATAGCCGCAGTTAGTGCCGAAGTTTCGAGGAAGGCGACCTTGCTCTTCGCGCGCTCAGTCCGCCAAGAATTCCAACAAGTTGATGCCGGCGGGAAGGCCCTTATCGGGTGAAACGAAATACTAGGCCCGGCGCTGTCCGCTTTGAGATCAAGATGGCGCCCGTGAGCAACTCCCCGAACATAGAGCATCTTCGTAAGTTTTACCTATAGAGGCGCGTTGTTTAACCTGCTCCGCAACCACCCTTTTGTACAAGTCTTGCCGATGTTGCATGTAATCCTTTGTACAAAGCCGCGCAGACCCGTGCATCAAGAAGCTCATGTGTTGCGCAGCAACTTGTCAATTTCATGCTTTCATAATCTATTTGCATGTGTTATCCGACGCTTTGTGCAGCATCCACACCCTAAGCGATAACGAGCCACTAGGCTCCATAACTTTATTTTCTTCTTTCTTCTCAAAGAAAGGAAGGTTCCTTCGCCCACAAGTTAGCCGGGGGGAAGGAGAAGGTAATGGTGTGGACCGCCAAGCGTCGCTCGAGGAAGTTTCGCCTTACCGGGAAGCAAACGACAAAAAAGCTAAGTTGCCAAAGTTTGAGCAATCAGTTTTTAAATTTTTAAGTTATCTTCCTCGAACGATAGTACTTTGTATGGAAAACCTGTGCACGGAGGAACCAACTCGTAGCTAGTTTGCGCCCTTACTTTGTTTCGAGTCCGCTCAACAACTTAAGTGAGCTGCAACTAGTTGCGACAAGGTTGCTTGTCGGAGGCGGCACCGCCAGCAGGCTGCTGATGTTCCGCACTCAGCGCTCGCAGCAAGGGTGCCCGCGCCGACAAGTTCCCTAAAAAGCATAGGGCACAAACATACAAAGGAAGGAGTCAAGTGAAGGAAATAACATTGCAATCGTTGCCTAAGATAGAGTATATTACAAAAATAACTTGTCGCAGATCTAATAAATTGTTCTCCTAAACATGATCAGCAGCGACAAGGGAAATATAAACTTGGCGGCCTAGTCCACGCGGTCGCCATCAACCCTCTTGACTCCGCTCACCCTGTCCATGATGGGTGCGACAAGGGCCTTGAGCGCTTCAATGTCAGCAGTCGGCGGCAAGGACTTGAGGACGTTGGCGAAGCTGACGCCTGGATTGCGGAAGGCCACCTTCATCAACACCTTCTGGAGGGCTCCTCAGACAGATTTGGCGCGACTTCGTCGGCCAGCTGCTTTAGGGATCTCTTCCCGGAGTCACCGGAGAGCCACCACCACGCCTTGAAGAACAGGTTGAGCTTGGCGCTGGGTTGAGATGCTCGCTGGTGGAGTACCCGAGATCCACCATCCCCAGCTCCATCAGCTCCTTGTCGATGGCGGCGGCAGATTCACAAGACCTTCGGTCCAGATCATCACATTCTCTATGAAGGTGTTATGGGCGGTCGTGGCATTCAGCCACAGCTCCTCATTGGCCTTGATCTTCTCCAATGCACTCCACTTCCGCCTCCTTGGCGCCGTCCGGCGCCTCCGTCAAGGTGGACAGCTTCAGCTCAAGATCCGCCTTGGAGTCCTTGGCGGCGTCGAGCTCTTTGATCTTCTCAAATGAGACGGCCACGCAACTCGCCTAGAGTGTAGGCGTCCTTCGGCTTCGTGCTTCAAATACAGCGACCTCCTTGCCGCTCTTCCGGAGGGTGGCCTCCACTGCGTCCACCCTCATCTCCAGCTCCTTCTTGGCGGCCTCGGCAGCCGCGGCGGCGCCCTTGCTTCCTTGAGTGCTCCGCCGATTGATTGCTCACATGCTGCAAGATCTTCCTCATAGCTGTCGAGGTTGATCTTCCTGCGCGCCACCGCTTTCTTGCGCAGATAGCTTCTCGCCGGCAAGCCTTTGCTGCTCCTCGACCTCAGCCTTCTCAAGGATGAAGGCCGTGCGCTCTTCGGAGAGTTGCTCCCTGCGCTCACCTTTCGCCCGGAGGGTTTCTTGGTTAGCGCGCGGAGCTCTTCTCCGCTTCTCCATGTCAGCTCCGCCCTCGCGACAAGTGCTTCCGGGACTCCAGTTTGGCTTGTCGGGCGCGGTAGAGCGACAGCAGCTTCTTCAGCAGCTGCTCTCCTCGAACTTCGCCATTCGCTGCTGCTTGCACGTCAACCAGCGACAGCCAGCGGAGGCGAAGCTCTTCGTCAAAGGTCTCTCCTCGACCGGCGCCACAGAGCTCGACGCCCATGGGAGCTTGATGAAGACGTCGTCGCCCGGCCTTGAGATAGGCGCGGGCTGGGGCTCTTGAAGCTGATGCTGCATCGGTGGCGGAGGGATCGGCGGTCGGTGTAGCGCTGGCGCTCCTGCGGCCTCGTGGTCGTCGAGACGATCACCGCACCCTCCGAGCCTTTGGCAAAGAGCCTTGGCGGCCTCCTCGCCGGCGGACCCATCGGCGCCAGCCTCTTCCTCCATGTTGGCGGCATCGTCATTGTTGCCGCACGCGTCCTCCTCGCCGGCAACCTCAGTCTCCATCGGCTCTCCGGCAGATGGATCTGACGATCAGAAAAAGAAAAGAACAGTCAAGCAAATGTTCGAAAAGAAGAACAGAAGGAAAAAGAACCCGAGGGAAATTTTCAGGCAAGGAGATTACCTGCGATGGGATCTGTAGCCGCGGTCTCCACCACCGGAGGGTCGTCGGCGCTGCCCCTTGTCGGAGAATCTCCCCTTGTCGGAGAAGCCTCCCTTGCCGGAGAGCGCTCCCTTGCCGGAGAATTCTCCCTTGGTGGCGTAGTTGAAGCGCATGCAATTTGAGCGACTTCCGGCCCTCCTGATGAGGCTGCTCTGCTCCTACACAAATCAACAAGTCAGATATCAGTAGAGAAGGAGCACCCATGCACACATAACTATAATAAATAAACCAAATACTTACGCTGGGGGCTGTGCTGGGGGTTGCTCTGAAGAAAGGTTGCGGATCCGCAAGGGGTCTCGAGACAGCGCCTCCACAATCGCCACGGGGATCGTCTTCGATGACAACTACCGAGGTCTTGGCTCTCTTGACGCCCTCTGAGCCAGCGTCTGAAAAAGGAAAGAGTTCAGAATGAAGCAAGTCGATACAAGACAAAGCAGCAAATTGAAGGATTACAAGTACAATGACAAGATCTTACTCTTCTTCTTCTTCCTCGAGCTGAGAGCGGAGAAGTCGACCCGCCTCTGCCTCCGGTGCGACGAAAGCAGAAGAGTAGGCTCCCTCAGACGCTTGGCGGGTGCGGGAGCCGTGGTCCCAGAAGGCCCCGCCCAGCTTGTTTGTGGGCGTGAGGCGCCCCAGCAACGGTGCTTGCTGCGGTGGAGCGCGTCGCCTGCCAAGGGGACGGCTGTTGGCCTGCCCGCCGCCCGCCACTTCCCCGGTCTTGCGAGGCGCCTTCTTGGCGGGGCCGCTGGCTCCTCCCGCGACAAGCTATCTCAAGGTGGAGGGAGGCGGCCCCGGCAGGCCTGCTCGCTCAGCTTCGGCTCGGCCTGCTCCTCCGCGCGGCAAGCTCCTCTCGGTCGGCAAGGCTTGCCGCCTCTGCCGCCTCGGCCTCCTCCACAGTGAACCCGACCACACAGCAGCAGCAGCTTCGCCGCCTCCTCCAGCCTGGTGGCACGCGCTGCAGCTCAGCGTCGGTGGTGTCGCTGGTGAGCCACTTCCTTCGTCGGCGCGGATCGGCACTTCTTCCAAGCTGTCAAGAACTGTTGCACGATGTCGTCGGCGGGCTCTTGCCAAGTTGGAACGATTCCATGGGAATCGCTGGCAACGGCATCATCGCGCTGGATGCGGTCAAGCGAAGAGTTGTTGCACAAAGGAACGACCCCTCGGCAACATGAACCACTCGGGTGATCTGCGTCGTGCTTGAACAGCTCCAGCAAAGCATCGCATCCAGCTCCAAGACGGTGAAATTCCAGTTGAGGCCCGGCGCAGCCTCATGATGTCCGCCGATTTTGGAACTCCCAAGCAGGTCTCCTCCTCTCCTGCAAGGGCGAGCGGCGGCGAAGAAAATCGCGCCAACAGCACCTCGGTGACTCCGGCATGCCCGAGGCGCAGGATCCGGTCACGGCAATCTTCAACCTAGCATCCTCCGCGCCAAGTTACTCCAATCGCTACCGCACTATGGGAGTTTGGCGCTGGGCGTGAAGGGCTGCGGGTTCTCCTCTATGATCCAACACCAATCGGCTCTCCACCTCCCACTTGCTGCGGAGCTCTCCTTCCAGATATGCTTCTTTCTTGCCGATCCTGGAGATCCAAGCAATCCCTCCGGCAAGCAGCTCTCCTCTCTCAACGCGGGGCATGAAGAAGTGGCGGAAGAGGGCTACGTTTGGGTGGACTCCGACAAAGTTTTCGCAAAGGTGCGCGAAAACTGCCATGGTCAGGACAGCATTGGGGGTGAAATCAAGGAGGCGAAGACCGTAGGTGTTCATGATGTCGCAAAAGAATTCGGAAAAGGGCGGGCAGAGCCCGCAGTAGAAGAAGAGCGCGAAGAAGGGATACCCGACAGAAACCTTCTCGGATGCAGCGGCGGAGATCACCCTCGTGTGCGGGTGCGCCCGCGTCTCCGTCGACCAGAAGAGGTAGTACCCCTCCCGCAGCTCCTTTGCGTCGAGCAGGGGGTCGAAGGTGGCCCGCTCCTTTCGCAGCTCCGCCAACCGCTGCGCCTCGGCCGACTTCACGCCCTTCCCCTTGTCGGCTTTCGGAGCCATGGCGGAGGTGGTGGATGAGTCTGACGGCGTTGATGGCGCCGGTGGCAATGGGGGGCGGAGCGTCGCTCTCTTTGGACTTGAGAAGAAGGGGGGGAGCGGCGGTGGTTTTTGAGATGTGACAGCAATGGCAAGGTGGGCGCCCTGCCCTGTTTCCCGCTTATAAGGAGGGAGAGGGGCGGACGCCCGCTTTTCCAATTAAAGAAAGCCCCACGATCTCTCCCACGACGCCACGCTCGTAGCGTCTTGTGCGTGGGGGCGTGGTGGTCCGGGCGCAGTAACGGCGTGATCTAGGCCGCGTGTGCCCGTGCACTATTTTGGGCCTGGCCCAACAGCGCTCGGCATCGTGTGTGGCCCAGGCCCGGGGGCTCCTGTCGGTGTACTAGAGTAGGGGTACCCTAGTATCCCGAACTCGTGCACGGGCAGTTGCAGCACCCCGCGGCAGGGCTTGCCTAGTGACCGCCAAGGTCCTCCGCGGCTCCTTTGGAGCCATTCAAGAACAAAGTATTCAAGGCCCCGGCAAGAGGAGCTTGCCGAGAAGGCCATTCAAGGCACGAAGGAAACAAGACCCCGGCAAGAGGAGCTTGCCGGGAAGGCTCGGTGAGCGACAAGCTTCCGAGTGCAACAAGGGTTCAGCCGCGGCAAGGCGCTTGCCGCGGCAGGCAACCTCTCTTCATCTCCGCTCCAGCTCATCCGCCAACGTGTCGCCATGGGACTATTCCAGGCACGCGTGTCAAGGGGCTGTGCAGTCAGCGGAGAGCAGCGATAAGCGGCGCTGACAAGAAGGCCATCGTGGCGAACGGTGGCGCTCCTGACGGTTCCTGTTGCACTGTTTAGGCGACATGGACGGGCATTTATTGCCTTTGTCCCTTGCCGTCAGAGTTAGGTATAAGACACTGTACAAAGTAGCTGTACCAACCGCAACTCATTTTCCCATTTTTGCCCTCGTTTACGTTGCCACCTGTGGTGACCCCTTGAGCCTATAAAAGGAGGCCCATGTGCAACGTAGAAAGGGTTCGGTTCGGCTTAGTTCAGTTCGACTCATTCGAGACTACACACACTCAAGCTAGGTTTTGTAGCTCACATTGCTCCCTAGCAAAAACACAATACAATCAACCAAGTAGCAGTAGGAGTATTATCTCTCCGGAGAGCTCCGAAGCTGGGTAAACTGCTCGTGTGCATCGCCTCGATCTGCTCTTTGTGCGATCTCCGCCCCCACCGAACCACAAGGGACTCGGTCCGCCAGGTCCCATAGGTGTTCGTGGGTCACGATCAGCTTCCCCGACACCGTCGATGATGGGATCGAGTACCAGGGCCGCCGAACCTCCGTGACGGATACTGGTTGGGTGGTCCCTGCGAGCGAAGGTGACCGGACAAGCCGACCATGGGTGCAATTTTGGGGCGACAGGCTCTACGGTGTAGACTTCCCTTAGTGTTGGGGATACAACTATTGAGTGTGAACCGCCCTGGAGGGGCCGGTTTACCCTCGTCCATGATCCAGGCCCACGGAGGAGGCCCGGAGCCCAGAGGCGACTTAAGGTCCATTTATGTGAACCGCCTTAGTGTTGTAACTTGTGTTGTAAGACAAGAGAGGAGAGACCGAGCCGACACTTGTATGAGCCGGATCGACTCAGAGACCGACCGGCGCCAACCCGTATATAAGGGGACGACCGGCGGGATTAAAGATGAGAATTCGAGGTCGAGGCGGTTATTGCTCCGTAGTCGCCAAATCATATCAATCCCATCACAAACTAGACGTAGGCTTTACCTTCATCGAAGGGCCAACTAGTATAACTCACGTGTCTTGTGTCCGCTTTAACCCTCTAGGTTAACCCGAGCGATGGCCCTACGACTAAGTCCTTTCATGAGGACATCCGCCGTGACAATTCCACGGCGCTTGGCGCCACCGTGGGCTATCGCATGATGGTTTGATGATCTTAGAGGGCAAGTTCGGCGGACTCAAGGCTATCTGTGGGCGGATGGCTAAGAGTCGTCATGGCAAACTCTACATCGACGATGCGGATCGGGGCCCGAGGCGGCTCGATTGAGTACGGGTACCGGGTCCCCTTTGGTGGCATACACGTGTTCATCGGCAAGATCGGTGAGCCAGGGCCTGGGCCGGACATCTGCACCGACCTCGTCGAGACGGCTCAACGGGCGAAGAAGAGTCCCGCCCTGGTTAAACCGCCCGTCAAGAGTGCTTTCGTGGGGGTCGTCCACGGAAACTACGAGGGCGGATCAGCGTCCGGTGACGAAACCGTTGTCTATTCTGGCGACGATTCATCCGCCGGAGAAACCGAGTCTCTCTACCAGCTCCAAGATGGCCAGATCGGGGGCTGTTCCGACGGTGAGAGTATTCCGGACACCTTTGATCTACCCAGCCGGGTTGGAATCTTCATGGCCGGTACGCAAGCGGCGCTTCACTCTTCGACCGCGGCGCCCATCATCGGCGGTTCAGCAGCGGTGGTGGCAACCGGGGAAGGAGGCCCCGTGCGTCCGCCGGCTCAAGTTCTATCAGAATTGTTTGACGATTAGCTACGCCATGGCGGAGGCCAACCCGCGGATCAGACCTACACAACGCAGAGATGCGAGGGTAAAGGAACAGATCGCTAAAGCTAAAGCGGATCCGCAGCCGCCGACGTGAGGATGGCGGCGAACGGGCCGCTGGATGCGCAGCTTATAGGCTCATCTTTGGATCGAGTGCATCACATGAAGTCATGAAAAGGAAGTACAGATCCCGCTTGCCTTCGGTTTTCGAGGGAAGAGATCTCTTCAATACCCTGTAGCGTGGACCAGAATCCGCCACCGGTGGTAAACCGCCGAAGCACTGGACGGCCGCGCACGGTTCAGCCCGTGTGATAGATCTGCCACGACATCATACCGGCGCACCCAGTGTGGAGACACCTCCGGTCACTACTCCAACCCGATGGATAACCTTGTTGCGGCTGCGCACGGTTGAGGCGATTCCAATCGGCGATTCACCACAGCGGTAGAGACACGCCGGGTTAAGGAGCTCCTCGGGGGCCCCGCTCAACAGAAGCGATTCATACAGTCGGGATCGGATCCACTCCACCCCCCGCCCAAGCCGGAGCTATAGCCGACGTGTCGACGAGCCGGCCGTGTCAAGCAATGCGCGGCACGGTCCGCCTCGAGGCAACAACCCGGCTGGTGGCTTCGAAGACGCTCAAGTGGTGGTGGACCGGGCGTGGCACGCAGGAGGCCGAGTTGGCGGTGCAACAGAGGACTAGCAGCCCGCGCCGTTCGTCTGACCATCTTCAACCGGGGTCACGCTCGATCATTGGGGTGCCTTGTCTGCGTCCCCGCTTTACGCAACGTGCGTTTGCCTAAGGACTTCAAAGGACCCCGTAAGGTGCCCAATTACACCGCCGATTTGGCTCCAGAAGCATGGATAGAAAGCTACGAGATGGCCATGGAGATGCTGGATGTGGACGGTTGCTGCGTGCGCGAAGTATTTCACCATGATGTTGGAAGGTACGGCCCGTGCTTGGTTGAAAAATTTTCCACCCAACTCAGTTAGTTCGTGGACCCAGTTGCGGACCCGGTTCATTCAGAATTTCAAAGAACCTGTAAGCAGCCCATGTCTGTGGTGGATTTGGCGGCTTGTGTCCAAGCAGAGGGAGAATCTACAACACATTGGGTGCGCCGCGTTTCAGAGGTCTTACATTCATCGGATCGGATCAACACGGATTCTCGCTATCTTAACCCTAGAAGCCAACCGCGGTTCGAGCCGCTGAAGTTGAAGCCGGGTCGCATGAAGCGTTTTTGCAATGACATGGGCACGCCATGGGCGTTTTGGTAAAGTATGCTGACTCGATAGTACCAAAGATCCCGAGTCCAAGGTGACGAAGCAGGAAAGGAAAACAGAACAGCAATTCGTGGCCAGCAGATCATTCGTGCAATTGAGGGCTCGGGGCTGGAGTCGATTAACTTCCCCACGAGGTGATAAGTTCTGCCACGTTCTTCGCTTAATGTTCCCTGTACTAACAATGCAGCTGAGTATGAAGCTTTGCTCCATGGTCTACGGATGGCTAAGGAGATGAATCTAAGCCGGTCAAGTGCTTTGGTGACTCGGACTTGGTGGCCCAAAGAAGTATCGTGTACTTGGGATTCCAAAGACCCACTCATGGCTGCGCATCGTCGGGAGGTGGATATGGTTGCAGGACACTTTAAAGGTTATCAGGTGGACCATGTGGATCGCCGGAAGAACGAGGCGGCGGATGCCTTAAGCCGGCTCGGTTCTCAACGTAAACCGGTCCCGCCCAATGTCTTCCTTGACGTACTGCACAATCCATCGGTTAAGCTTCCTGATGAGGTTGATTTAGCTATTCCTGATCCGGAGGCTCACTTGGTCGCAGCTTTGCATGTCATTCCGGATTGGACCCTTCCTTATTTGGCATATATGAACCGGGGCGAGTTACCGGAAGATGAGACGCTGGCCCGACAGATAGTTCGACGGTCTAAGTCTATGACCATACATAAGGGCGAGTTGCATCATTGCAGCGTGTCCGGGGTGTTTCAGCGTTGTGTGTCCCCTGAGGAAGGCCGTGAGATATTGCATGAGATCCATGAAGGGGATTGTGGTCATCACGCCGGTTCAAAATCATTGGTGGCCAAAGCGTTCCGCCACGGTTTCTATTGGTTGACTGCCCATGCTGATGCGGAAGATCTGGTCAGACGATGTGATGGTTGCCAAAAGTTCTCCAGACGTGCTCATGTGCCAGCCCAAGAATTGAGGATGATTCCAATTACTTGGCCGCTTGCACTTGGGGTTGGATATGGTTGGACCTTTCAAAAGGTCCAAGGACAAGAAGACCCACCTGTTGGTGGCGGTTGATAAATTTACCAAGTGGGTCGAGGCAGAGCCTGTTAGCAAGTGTGATGCGGCCACGGCGGTTCAGTTTATCAAAAAGGTGATTTTCCGGTTTGGGTTTCCACACAGTATCGTCATGGACAATGGCACCAATTTGTCCAAGGGAGCTATGAAGGAATTTTGTGAACGAGAGCACATCCGGCTTGATGTTTCTTCCGTGGCCCACCCGCAATCCAATGGTCAAGCGGAGCGAGCTAATCAGAGATCTTGAGGGTATTAAACCCGGCTTATGGTCCCTTTAGTGAGGACGCCGGGTTGTTGGGTCGAGGAGCTGCCATCCGTGATATGGAGTATCAATACTACACCAAACAGATCCACCGGATACACGCCGCTCTTTATGGTCTATGGGGCGGAGGCGGTCCTTCCCTGTGATATACGCCATGACTCGCTTCGCGCGGGCGGCTTATGTTGAGGCCGATAAGAGGCAGCCCGGCAGACGATTTGGATCGACCGATGAGGAGCGAGATATGGCGGCTGCTCGTTCGCGATTTACCGCAAGATCTTCGCCGGTATCACAGCCGCGCGGTTAGAACAAGAACCTTTCAGAAGGAGATTTGGTGCTTCGCTCATTCAAGACCGCATGATATTCACAAGCTATCCCCACCTTGGGAAGGGCCTTTTGTGGTCGAGAAGAATCTGTACAACGGGTCATACTATCTGATTGATGTTCGAGAGCGGAAAGACTCACGACGCCGAAGAGGAGACCAACAGCCCGTGGAACATAGCCCATCTTCGCCTTATTATACCCGAGCCATCGGCTCCACTTATGTACATATTAAGACAATGTATATATTATGAATAAAGCAATAAACCGGATCCTCGCCAAAGCGGGTATCCGCTCAGATAAAGTCCGGTTTGGGTACATGGAGATGTCGCCGTGAAGCGGCCTCTGGTTTAACCCTTTGCCTTGATCTTCGAAAATTTTGTCACTTGGGGGCTTGGTCGGTCCGAACCAATGCAACACCTCTTGACAAAGTAAAGCCACCAGATCACTTGGGGACATGGTCACGTCTCAACCACCACGCCTCTTGGTCGCCCTAAGGCCATGGAATCACTTGGGGCTTTGGTCAACCCAACCATTGCAATACCACTTGATCGGCATCATGCCACGAAGTTCGCTTGGGGACTCGCTGACTTGAACCATCGCTACACCTTATAGGGAGCTTGGTCCCGTCCGACCATGGTAACACCATCCGATCCAGCTCAAGAAAGCCTTTTCTTGCAAAACGGTTTTTATCATTGCCTTTGCTTCCATGTGGTTTTTATACCAATCATTTGATTTTTGTTTGCCTTCTTAAACCGACAAACCTCTTTAAACCGGATTCAAGATGTCAGAATTCGGTCCAGTTTTAATCCGGCGATTTTATTCCGGTTTGATTTTTCTGTTAACATCCCATTATGGAGTAACAGGGGGCTTATCATGCCCGACACGGTTTACACGGTAAACCGGCATTTTGAGCACAGGAGTTATTTTCTCCTTTGCAGGTGATGGTTCCTAAACCTCCGCTTCAAGATTGGCTAAGCCAACTGCATGCCCGACGCTGGCAGGTATTTTTATATCATAAACGTTTGATCATATACATCCCTATTTTCTTATATAAATATATGGGCGTCGTAAACCGGCTGGCGACACAAGCCGCCTTGGCGGGTTAAAGAATTTGTGATTGCAGGCAAAATAAGTTGAGGGTTCATCACTCCACAATATCAGCACCACCATGCAAAAAGTTACAGACTGAAGTTGTAAAGGCATTGTTCAAAACAAAGTGCTGACTATGCTATTACAAGGCCTTTTAAGGCCCGGTGTTTCATGTGGTGTTATGCCTTGAAGCTTCGGAGGCGTCACCCGGCTTGACGGATTACGCTTCTTCGCCGGGTTGACGTGAGGTAGAGGGGGCGCCTGGCGCCGGTTCAACTTCTTCTTCTTCCTCACCCAAAGCCCGGAAGTCATTGGTAGACCAATCAATCCGGTTAAGGCACGAAAGACAGCTTCTTCACTTATCACTCAGCGGATCAACATCGGGGCATAAGTGTGCTTACGGATTGAGGAACAAGGCTTTGCACTTCAGGGATGACAAACTCCACCCGCTTGTTGCTTGCGTCATAAAAAGAGCGGTGAACCTCCAGGTTGGCTTCAGCTGCCAGTTGACTCGCCAATGGACGCATTTCCTTTGTTATCCGTTTCAGGGCAACGTTATCAAAAGCTTCACCGTTTCTTTGAGCGCTGGGAAACCTTTGGCTATGTCACCGGATCAAGATCTGCTATCCACGCCTTGGCGCGAGTCGAGCTAGTAGGGTGCCACCGAGCCGCGGATCGCTTTAACTCTTCAAGATGCCCCGGAACCATGGACAGCCGTCCAAAGGTGTCTCTCTCGATCGGGGACGGCGCCGTGTTGTCGTATGATGTAGCACATATGACTCATTGGGCGCGGTATACAGCTGTTCAATCAGCGATAAGCGGCCTTGAGCTTCTTCCGCACATCGAGCCCATATGCGCAATACGCTTGCTCGCACCGGTTTCGCATAACTCAGGGTAAACCGGCGGAAATATCAAAATTAAGATAGTCAGTGCAAAGTTTTCTTACCAAAGACAGCAGAGGTCATGGCATGCACTTGGCGCTTGAGTCCGGTAAGCTCTTCAGTCACCGGTTTAAGGGCTGCTTCAGCTTCTTCCGCCCGCTTTATTAAACCGGCTTTCTCGGTGTCCCAGTTGACCCGCTCGGATTTATGCCACTCCTTCAGCTGTTCCATAGTGGTCAGGGCAGTTTTTAACTCATCCTTGGCTTTGGTGGCTTCTGCCATTTGAGTTTCCAGATTGGCTCGAAGGTCCTTGAGTTGCACAGCTTTGTCGGGTATATTTCATTCGATAACAAAGGGAGCATGTTAGTTGTTTCATTATACAAGTCCCAAGCTCAATACAAGTATTCAACTTGGCACTTGGGGGCTAATGGCTAGTTGATCTCGGTTTGCTATGAGGAGACACACTTAAGTCCTGGTTTAACTTTGCAAAGTTAAACCGACCCTTGGGGGCTACTATACACCAAAGTACAAGAAAGGTCAACTCATTACCTCATAGCGGTCCTTCATGCGATTTACTGACCGGCTTCAAAGTCACAGCTTGTGTAAAGCCGGTTCGTAAAGCCGAATGAAGTTCTTGGGCAGAGAAGTTGTCGTAGTTTACGATCAGTCTTCCCCTTGTCTTTGTTCATAGTAGTGGAATCTTCCTTGATGCTGTGCTTTGCTAAAGCGACCGGTTGGCTAGGAGTAGTGTAGCCAGTGCCTGTCACAATAACATCATCATTTTCGGCGGTCTTCTTTGGGCTCGATGTTTTCTTGCTCTGGCTCGGCGGTTCAACAATCACGACCCGCTCTGTGGACGGGTTTGATGGAGCAGGCTGCGAGGTTTCCGCTTGGACCTCCGGCTCAGCTTCTGGCGGATCAGCAGCATCGTCTTTGTACAACTCGCCAGAGCTATCTTTGGTGGCTTCAGGATTTTCGTGGGTTTGTTCTGGGGTCTTTTCCGGATCAGCATCCGCAGTAGGGTCGAGGGTTTTCGCTTTCTTACTCAAGCGAGCCTTGGTGCTGCAATATTCAGAATGGAATTAAGACAAATTGGACAAAGCAATTGTAAACCGAATTGACGGAACAGCGGTTGCGTACCCTGCAGCAACTTTAAGCGGAGGCAGTTGCGTGGTTGATGAACCACCGGACGAACTGGAAGAGGCCTGATAATTTGGGTCAGATGGATTGAGAGGACATCGGAAGAAACCCTTTAAGGGATAACGCCAGAGAGCAAGTCACCTCTAGACGACGCTCCGGTTGGTGTGTCCGTAAACCGGATGAGGTAATCCATTGGCCACTATGCCGGTCGTCGGCGGCGCTCTTCAGCTTGCTGTGTCTTCAAAGAAAGGTTTGGATTTAAGTAAGCACAGAATGATATTTTTCACTTTCCGGACGGCGCTACCAATTCTTTTTAACGGCACAAGGTCGGATTCGAAGAAAGAAAGATTACCTCAACAGGTCGGCATGGCTGGCTTCAGATCATCCCGGGAAGTAAAGTTGTCGAGAAAAGGAATACAAAGGGACAAATCATAAGCAATAATGAACACAAAGCGGAAGCCGGTTTACGGCGGCTCCTCGTAAGAATGTCAAGTTTTACCTCAGCCGATTCTTCGTCCTCTGGCGGATCGAGGACTCGGCGGCTTTTCTTGCCTGCCTTCTTGGTGGCCTTGGACTTTACACGCGCGCGAACCGGTTTAGTATGTTTCCAGAAGGAGCTGTCAGCCTGAGAAGTAACAAGGATTAATGCGTATAAACAAGGTGTTAAGGACCCAAAAACGGTGAGTAGAGCTTACCGCCGGCGATTTGTTGGCAACACAAAATGGAGCCAACCCGGTTAGGCTGCAGACGGAGATTGGCTCATCAAGCATCTTCTTTACAATCTCTGTGACCTCAAGTTCAGTTATGGGCAGCTCGTGGCGTCTTTGAGGGTCTTTGAGGCTGCCGGTGTACTCATGCATCAATCCGGGCCGGCGGCTTAGTGGCAAGACGCCCCAAGAAACCCAACACCGCACAAGGTCCACGCCAGTTAAGCCATTGGCCATTAGAGCTCGGAGCTTGATTATTTGAGGCGCGAAGTTCTTCCGCTCCGCCGGCGGTTAAGCGTGAAGGCAGCGGATGCTGGTTGTCGAGCGGTGAGGACGATAACCCGCAAGGGGTTCTCGCTAGCGTGAGCAGTGTTCCGCAGAGAACCAGGTTTGGTTCCAACTTTGGTTGGCTGTGGTGTTTGGCGTGAGGAAAATCCACTTCCTTCCTCTTTTGGATTGAACGCCGCCAGCCTCGTGTTCGGACCGTCGAAAATTCGACGGCGGTTCAAGTGGAAAAATCCGGAACAGCTCCACGATGGTTCTTCCTGAAGATAGACTTCACAGAAGACTTGGAAGTTGCATATGTTTGACATAGAGTTTGGACCGATATCCTGCGGATGGAGCTTCAAACTTGCCAGGACGTCCCGGAAAAATTTTGAACCGGGCGGGCAGAATCCCCGGTCTAAGTGCTGCATAAACACGATTACTTCTCCCTCTTGTGGCTCGGGAGGAAACTCGCCGTCCGGAACACGCCAGTGGAGGACATTTTTCGGAGCCAAACCGCCAGTGGTGACATAGCCGTTGAGTTGCGTTTCAGTGATTTTGGACCGGACCCAATTGCAAGCTGAGAATTGAGGAGCCATTCTGGAAGACTAAGCTAGGAAAGAAAGGAAGAGACGGTTTACCATTAAACGGTTCAGGTATATCATACATTGTTAAACCGGTGATTCAGCATCCGGCTTCCCATGCCGGTTTAACTGAGGACTAATGGAGTGACGGGTTAGCTATCAAAGGTTAAACCGCCAAATAAGGCAGAGCTGAAAAATCTACTAAGTATGGACAGAAACAGTTTTCACATGCGAATGGAGGTAATCGAGATCTACCGAAGCTCTAGTAAGAAAAAATTTACGACCTATGCAAACCTTCATAAAGAGCAGGAGGGTTCGGGTATTCTACACTCGAGGATCTGAACAAAAGGAAAGATGCGTAAAGAGGTAATTGGACGGCGGGGCAGCCACCTACACAGGATGTACGGTACGGCTGGGTCGTACGGCCATGGCGGAGCAGGGTATGAAGAACTGGTATGAGCACCTACGAGCTATGAGATGAACAGGGTTTTCAGATGGGATCTAGGGCTTGAGAGGAACCTTACCTGATGAGCAGAAACCGCGGAGGAGCGCCGAAAACTCTGATCCGATCAGGTTGATGCAGCGGCCCGGCGTGGAAGCGTCGTTTGAAGGTCGAGGGCGACGGCGGAGCTTCAGAGCTGGAGCGTCTTGAGGAAGGAGAAGAGCGGAAGAAGAAGAAGAGAAAGGGGCGACCGGT
Organism: Aegilops longissima; assembly: GCA_021605205.1. Taxonomy (NCBI): domain Eukaryota; kingdom Viridiplantae; phylum Streptophyta; class Magnoliopsida; order Poales; family Poaceae; genus Aegilops; species Aegilops longissima. The sequence goes on along the minus strand of JAHIAM010001053.1, from coordinate 713,078 downwards.
CTATTTATAAGGGACCGGAGCAATCAACGGGCGCGAGAATCGAGGAGTCAAAAGCGGCGGACGGTGCAGCGGCCGCCTCGATTTCTGGATAGCATTAAATGAAGGAATCTTCTGTTGGATTTCTTTATTAAAGATGACGCCAAGGTGCCCCGACATGGAGATCGGAGGATGACGCCACGGCGGTTCAAGCAGATGGCGGTTTACAAAATATGAAAGGAGATCAAGAGTTTCAAGATGTTGAAGATTAACTGAACCGTTCAAGTCAATCTGGGGCCTAATGTTGGGATACAACTATCGAGTGTGAACCGCCTCGAGGGGCCGGTTTACCCTCGTCCATGATCCAGGCCCACGGAGGAGGCCCGGAGCCCAGAGGCGACTTAAGGTCCATTTATGTGAACCGCCTTAGTGTTGTAACTTGTGTTGTAAGACAAGAGAGGAGAGACCGAGCCGGACACTTGTATGAGCCGGATCGGGACTCTGTAGACCGACCGGGCGTCAACCCGTGTATATAAGGGGACGACCCGGCGGCGGATTAAAGACAGAGAATTCGAGGCTGAGGCGAAGCTATTGCTCCCTAGTCGCCGAAATCATATCAATCCCATCACAAACTAGACGTAGGCTTTTACCTTCATCGAAGGGGCCGAACTAGTATAACTCACGTGTCTTGTGTCCGCTTTAACCCCTCTAGGTTAACCCGAGCGATGGCCCTACGACTAAGTCCTTTCACGAGGACATCTGCCGTGACAATTCCACGACACTTAGTGCGCGCTTGCGCTCCCTCTTGGGAGTGTGTGTGACATATATCATGTTCATTGTTTTCACCTCAAGGGGAAACTTCTTCTGTCCCTCGGTGTTCGGAGGGAGGGGTTCATCATCGTCCTCGTTTTGAGGTCATTTCCCCTTATGTTCGGTATTTAATTTACCGGCCTGTTTAAAAACCCAGCAATTTCTGTTGGTGTGGTTGCCAAGCTTGTCAGGGGTGCCATGAATCTGATAGGACCTATCTAGTATTTTATCCAAGTTAGACGGGCCGTCTCTATTTCCTTTGAACGGCTTCTTCCGCTGACCAGCTTTAGAGCCTGCTACCTCTTGAGCACTGCGTTGGTTTTCCCTTGAAGAGGAAAGGGTGATGCAGTGAAGTAGCATAAGTATTTCCCTTAGTTTTTGAGAAACAAGGTATCAATCCAGTAGGAGAACACGCTCGAGTCCCACGCACCTACACAAACAAATAAGAACCTCGCAACCAACGCGATAAAGGGGTTGTCAATCCTTTCACTGTCACTTACAAGAGTGAGATCTGATAGAGATCGTAAGATAATATTTTTGCTATTTTTTATGGTAAAGACTAAAAGTAAAGAAATCAAAATAAACGGCGCCAGAAATAACTTGTTGACGGGAGATTAATATGATGGAAAATAGACCTGGGGGCCATAGGTTTCACTAGTGGCTTCTCTCAAGATAACATAAGTATTACGGTGGGTAAACGAATTACTGTCGAGCAATTGATAGAATTGAGCATAGTTATGAGAATATCTAGGTATGATCATGTATATAGGCATCACGTCCGTGACAAGTAGACCGACTCCTGCCTGCATCTACTACTATTACTCCACACATCGACCGCTATCCAGCATGCATCTAGAGTATTAAGTTCATAAGAATAGAGTAACGCTTTAAGCAAGATGACATGATGTAGAGGGATAAACTCATGCAATATGATATAAACCCCATCTTTTTATCCTCGATGGCAACAATACAATACGTGTTGATTCCCCTACTGTCACTAGGATCGAGCACCGCAAGATTGAACCCAAAGCTAAGCACTTCTCCCATTGCAAGAAAGATCAATCTAGTAGGCCAAACCAAACTGATAATTCGAAGAGACTTGCAAAGATAACCAATCATACATAAAAGAATTCAGAGGAGATTCAAATATTGTTCATAGATAATCTTGATCATAAACCCACAATTCATTAGATCTCGACAAACACACCGCAAAAAGAAGAGTTACATCAAATAGATCTCTAAGAGAATCGAGGAGAACTTTGTATTGAGATCCAAAGAGAGAGAAGAAGCCATCTAGCTAATAACTATGGACCCGAAGGTCTGAAGTAAACTACTCACACATCATCGGAGAGGCTATGGTGTTGATGTAGAAGCCCTCCGTGATCGATGCCCCCTCCAGCGGAGCGCCGGAAAAGGCCCCAAGATGGGATCTCACGGGTACAGAAGGTTGCGGAGGTGGAAATAGGGTTTTGGCTCTGTATCTGATGTTTCCGGGGTATATGAGTATATATAGGCGAAGGAGGTCGGTCAGGAGAGCTACGAGGGGCCCACGAGGGTGGAGGGCGTGCCCCCTACCTCGTGGCCTCCTCGTTCGTTTCTTGACGTCCACTCCAAGTCCTCTGGATCATGTTTGTTCCGAAAATCACGTTCCCGAAGATTTTATTCCGTTTGGACTCCGTTTGATATTCCTTTCCTTCGAAACACTGAAATAGGCAAAAAAAAAGCAATTCGGGTTGGGCCTCCGGTTAATAGGTTAGTCCCAAAATAATATAAAAGTGTATAATAAAGCCCATTAAACATCCAAGACAGAATATAATATAGCATGGTATAATAAAAAATTATAGATACATCGGAGACGTATCAAGCATCCCCAAGCTTAATTCCTGCTCGTCCTCTAGTAGGTAATGATAAAAACAGAATTTTTGATGTGGAATGCTACTTAGCATAATTTTCAATGCAATTCTCTTATTTGTGGTATGAATATTCAGATCCAAAAGATTCAAGATAAAAGTTTAATATTGACATAAAAGTAATAATACTTCAAGCATACTAATAAAGCAATTATGTCTTCTCAAAATAACATGGCCAAAGAAAGTTATCCCTACAAAATCATATAGTCTGGCAATGCTCTATCTTCACTACACAAAATATTTAAATCATGCACAACCCCGATGACAAGCCAAGCAATTGTTTCATACTCTTGGTGTTCTAAAACTTTTCAATCTTCAAGCAATACATGAACGTGAGCCATGGATATAGCACTATAGGTGGAATAGAATGGTGGTTGTGAAGAAGACAAAAACGAGAAGATAGTCTCACATCAACTAGGCGTATCAACGGGCTATGGAGATGCCCATTAATAGATATTAATGTGAGTGAGTATGGATTGCCATGCAACGGATGCACTAGAGCTATAAGTGTACGAAAGCTCAATAATGAAAACTAAGTGGGTGTGCATCCAACTTGCTTGCTCACGAAGACCTAGGGCAATTTGAGGAAGCCCATAATTGGAATATACAAGTCAAGTTTTATAATGAAAAATTCCCACTAGTAAGTGAAAGTGACAAATCAAAAGACTCTCTCATAAAGATCATGGTGCTACTTTTAAGCACAAGTGTGGAAAAAGGATAGTAGCATTGTCCCTTCTCCCTTTTCTCTCATTTTTTTAGTTGGGCCTTTTCTCCTTTTTTATGGCCTTTAATTATATTTTATTTTATTTTTTATTTAGTATAGAGTCTCACCCCGACTTATGGGGGAATCATAGTCTCCATAATCCTTTCCTCACTTGGGACAATGCTCTAATAATGACGATCATCACACTTTTATTTACTTACAACTCAAGTATTACAACTCAATACTTAGAACAAAAATATGACTCTATATGAATGCCTCCGGCGGTGTACCGGGATATGCAATGAATCAAGAGTGACATGTATGAAAATTATGAACGGTGGCTTTGCCACAAATACGATGTCAACTACATGATCATGCAAAGCAATATGACAATGATGGAGCGTGTCATAGTAAACAGAATGGTGGTAAGTTGCATGGCAATATATCTCGGAATGTCTATGGAAATGCCAGGATAGGTAGGTATGGTGGCTGTTTTGAGGAAGGTATATGGTGGGTGTATGATACCGGCAAAAAGTGTGCGGTAGTAGAGAGGCTAGCAATGGTGGAAGGATAAAAGTGCATATAATCCATGGACTCAGCATTAGTCAAAAGAACTCATATACTTTTTGCAAAAATCTATTAGTTATCAAAACAAAGTATTACGCGCATGCTCCTAGGGGGATAGATTGGTAGGAAAAGACCATCGCTCGTCCCCGAACGCCACTCATAAGGAAGACAATCAATAAATAAATCATGCTCCGACTTCATCACATAACGGTTCACCATACGTGCATATTACGAGAATCACAAACTTTAACACAAGTATTTCTCAAATTCATAACCACTCAACTAGCATGACTCTAATATCACCATCTTAATATCTCAAAACAATTATCAAGCATCAAACTTCTCTTAGTATTCAACGCACTTATAAGAAAGTTTTTACTAATCTTGGATGCCTATCATATTAAGACTAATTTCACAATTAAATCAAATTACCATGCTGTTTTGTAGGACTCTCAAAATAATATAAGTGAAGCATGAGAGAACAATAGTTTCTATAAAACAAACCACCGCCGTGCTCTAAAAGATATAAGTGAAGTACTAGAGCAAAAACTATATAGCTCAAAAGATATAAGTGAAGCACATAGAGTATTCTAATAAATTCTGAATCATGTGTGTCCCTCTCAAAAGGTGTGTACAGCGAGGATGATTGTGGGAAACTTAAAGGAAAGACTCAAATCATACAAGACGCTCCAAGCAAAACACTTATCATGTGGTGAATAAAAATATAGCTCCAAGTAAAGTTACCGATGAACGAAGACGAAAGAGGGGATGTCTTCCGAGGATCCCCAAGCTTTGGCTTTTTGGTGTCCTTGGATTTACCTTGGGGTGCCTTGGGAACCCCCAAGCTTAGGCTCTTGCCACTCCTTGTTCCATAATCCATCAAATCCATACCCAAATCTTGAAAACTTCACAACACAAAACTTAACAGAAAATCTCGTGAGCTCCGTTAGCGAAAGAAAACAAAACACCACTTCAAGGTAATGTATTGAACTCATTCTTTATTTATATTGGTGTTAAAACTACTGTATTCCAACTTCTCTATGGTTTATAAACTCTTTTACTAGCCATAGATTCATCAAAATAAGCAAACAACATACGAAAAACAGAATCTGTCAAAAACAGAACAATCTGTAGTAATCTGTAACTAACGCAAACTTCTGGAACTCAAAAAATTCCACCAAAATAGGACGACCTAGATAATTTGTTTATTTATCTTCTGAAATTGGAATCAGTATTTTATCACGTTCTGGTGATTTTTAACAATTGTTTTCGTGAACAGAAAGTTTCTGGAATTTTCAGCAAAATCAAATAACTATCATCCAAGAAGATCCTATAGGTTTCACTTGGCACAAACACTAATTAAAACATAAAACGACATCTAACCAGAAGCTAGATCAAATATTTATTCCTAAACAGAAGTAAAAAGCAAAAAACTAAAATGAAATTGGGTTGCCTCCCAACAAGCGCTATCGTTTAACGCCCCTAGCTAGGCATAAAAACAAGGATAGATCTAGGTATTGCCATCTTTGGTAGGCAATCCATAAGTGGCTCTCATAATAGATTCATAAGGTAATTTTATTTTATTTTTAGGAAAGTGTTCCATGCCTTTCCTTAACGGAAATTGGAATCTAATATTTCCTTCCTTCATATCAATAATTGCACCAATCGTTCTAAGGAAAGGTCTACCAAGAATAATAGGACATGAAGGGTTGCAATCTATATCAAGAACAATGAAATCTGCGGGCACATAGTTCCAATTTGCAACAATAAGAACATCATTAATTATTCCCATAGGTTTCTTAACAGTGGAATCCGCAAGGTGCAAGTTTAGAGAACAATCATCAAATTCATGGAAACCTAGCAAATCACACAAAGATTTTGGAATCGTGGAAACACTAGCACCCAAATCACACAAAGCATAGCATTCATGATCTTTAATTTTAATTTTAGTTGTAGGTTCCCATTCATCATAAAGTTTTCTAGAGATAGAAACTTCCAACTCAAGTTTTTCTTCATAAGATTGCAACAAAGCATCAACGATATGTTTAGTAAAAGCTTTATTTTGGCTATAAGCATGAGGATAATTTAGCACGGATTGCAACAAGGAAATACAATCTATCAAAGAGAAATTATCATAATTAAATTCCTTGAAATCCAAGATAGTGGGTTCATTGTTATCTAAAGTTTTAACCTCTTCAATCCCACTTTTACCAAATTTTGCATCAAGATCTAAAAACTCCGATTTTTTGGGACACCTTCTAACTAAAGTTGACTCATCTCCAGTCCCATCATTATCATGATTCATATTGCAAAACAAAGATTTAATAGGGGGCACATCAATAACTTTTAGATCTTCATCTTTATTCTCATAAAAGTTAGAAGAACACGCTTTTACTAAGCAATCTTTCTTAGCACGCATCCTAGTGGTTCTTTCTTTGCACTCATCAATGGAAATTCTCATGGCTTTGAGAGACTCATTGATATCATGCTTAGGTGGAATAGATCTAAGCTTCAAAGAATCAACATCAAGAGAAATTCTATCCACGTTCCTAGCCAATTCGTCAACTTTGAGCAATTTTTCTTCAAGCAAAGTATTGAAATTCTTTTGCGAATTCATAAACTCTTTAACACTAGTCTCAAAATCAGAGGGCAACTTATTAAAATTTCCATAAGAATTTTTGTAGGAATTACCATAATTATTAGAGGAATTACTAGGATACGGCCTAGGATTAAAGTTTCCTCTATAAGCGTTGTTACCAAAATTATTCCTACCAACAAAATTCACATCCATAGATTCATTATTATTCTCAATCAAGGCAGACAAAGGCATATCATTAGGATCGGAAGGAACACTCTTATTAGCAAACAATTTCATAAGTTCATCCATCTTTCCACTCAATTAATTTCTTCAATTGCATGCACCTTTTTACTAGTAGATCTTTCGGTGTGCCATTGAGAATAATTAACCATAATATTATCTAGGAGTTTGGTAGCTTCTCCTAAAGTGATTTGCATAAAAGTGCCTCCCGCGGCCGAATCTAAAAGATTTCTAGAAGCAAAATTCAATCCGGCATAGAAATTTTGTATAATCATCCACAAATTCAAACCATGAGTAGGGCAATTACGTATCATTAATTTCATCCTCTCCCAAGCTTGTGCAACATGTTCATGATCAAGTTGCTTAAAATTCATAATATCGTTTCTAAGAGAGATGATCTTAGCGGGAGGAAAATAATTAGAGATAAAAGCATCTTTGCATTTATTCCATGAATCAATACTATTTTTAAGCAAAGACGAAAACCAAGTTTTAGCACGATCTCTAAGCGAAAAAGGAAATACCTTCAATTTAACAATATCATTGTCCACATCTTTCTTCTTTTGCATATCACACAAATCAACAAAGCTATGTAGATGGGTAGCGGCATCTTCACTAGGAAGGTCGGCGAATTGATCTTTCATGACAAGATTCAGCAAGGCAGCATTAATTTCACAAGATTCAGCATCGGTAAGAGGAGTAATCCGAGTGCTAAGAAAATCATTGTTGTTGGTATTGGTAAAGTCACACAATTTAGTATTGTCTTGAGCCATCGTGACAAGCAAGCAATCTAACACAGAAGCAAACAAGAGGCAAGCGAAAAAGAGGCGAACGGAAAAAGAGGGCGAATAAAACGGCAAGGGTGAAGTGGGGGAGAGGAAAACGAGAGGCAAATGGCAAATAATTTAATGCGAGGGATAAGATTTTGTGATGGGTACTTGGTATGTCTTGAATTGTGAGTAGACTCCCCGGCAACGGCGCCAGAAATCCTTCTTGCTACCTCTTGAGCACTGCGTTGGTTTTTCCTTGAAGAGGAAAGGGTGATGCAGTAAAGTATAGCGTAAGTATTTCCCTCGGGTTTTTAGAACCAAGGTATCAATCCAGTAGGAGACCACGCTCGAGTCCCACGCACCTACACAAACAAATAAGAACCTCGCAACCAACGCGATAAAGGGGTTGTCAATCCCTTCACAGTCACTTACGAGAGTGAGATCTGATAGAGATGATAAGATAATATTTTTTGTATTTTTTATGGTAAAGACTAAAAGTAAAGAAAGCAAAATAAACGGCGCCAAGAATAACTTGTTGACGGGAGATTAATATGATGGAAAATAGACCCGAGGGCCATAGGTTTCACTAGTGGCTTCTCTCAAGATAGCATAGTATTACGGTGGGTAAACGAATTACTGTCGAGCAATTGATACAATTGAGCATAGTTATGAGAATATCTAGGTATGATCATGTATATAGGCATCACGTTCGTGACAAGTAGACCGACTCCTGCCTGCATCTACTACTATTACTCCACACATCAACCGCTATCCAGCATGCTTCTAGAGTATTAAGTTCATAAGAACAGAGTAACGCTTTAAGCAAGATGACATGATGTAGAGGGATAAACTCATGCAATACAATATAAACCCCATCTTTTTATCCTCGATGGCAACAATACAATACGTGTTGTTCCCCTACTGTCACTGGGATCAAGCACCGCAAGATTGAACCCAAAGCTAAGCACTTATCCCATTGCAAGAAAGATCAATCTAGTAGGCCAAACCAAACTGATAATTCGAAGAGACTTGCAAAGATAACCAGTCATACATAAAAGAATTCAGAGGAGATTCAAATACTGTTCATAGATAATCTTCATCATAAACCCACAATTCATAGGATCTCGACAAAAACACCGCAAAAAGAAGAGTTACATCAAATAGATCTCCAAGAGAATCGAGGAGAACTTTGTATTGAGATCCAAAGAGAGAGAAGAAGCCATCTAGCTAATAACTATGGACCCGAAGCTCTGAAGTAAACTACTCACACATCATCGGAGAGGCTATGGTGTTGATGTAGAAGCCCTCCGTGATCGATGCCCCCTCCGGCGGAGCGCCGAAAAAGGCCCCAAGATGGGATCTCACGGGTACAGAAGGTTGCAGCGGTGGAAGTAGGGTTTTGGCTCCGTATCTGATGTTTCCAGGGTATATGAGTATATATAGGCAAAGGAGGTCGGTCAGGAGAGCTACGAGGGGCCCATGAGGGTGGAGGGCACGCCCAGGGGGGTAGGCGTGCCCCCTGCCTCGTGACCTCCTCGTTCGTTTCTTGACGTCCACTCCAAGTCCTCTGGATCATGTTTGTTCCGAAAATCATGTTCCCGAAGGTTTTTGAAAGTGCAACTATCCCTAGGTGGTTTCGGTAATTCATAACAACATATAGCTCATTGAGCTAATGCTATTCCAAGACAATTATTTTAGGAAAGCTCAATGATTGGCATGGCATGGATGGTGAAAGTGGAACCCTCAAAATGCTAAGGACGAAGGATTGGCTCAAGATCAAAAGCTCAAGACTCTTCATTTTACATTTTAGTGATCCAAGATCACATTGAGTCCATAGGAAAAGCCAATACTATCAAGGAGGGATGAGGTGTTGCTTAATGAGCCTTTTGCTTCATGTGCTTAATGATATGCTCCAAAATCCTCAGCTACTTTCCCATATCCACAAATGACCTAAATCCTAAGCCAAACTCGGTCCTACCGATTCTTTCTATCCGGCGCCACCGAGTTTCACATGTCATAAGCCACTGCCAAACCCTAGCAAATCGGTTCTACCGATAGGGATCTCGGTCTCACCGAGATGGGATTGCAATCTCTCTGTTTCCTTTTCGTAACTTTTTGGTCTCACCGAAAGAGCGGATCGGTCCCACCAAGATTGCAATGTAAACTCTCTGTTTCCCTTTTGTAACTTTTCGGTCTCACCGAAAGAGCAAATTGGTCCCACCGAGTTTACCTGACCAACTCTCTGGTTAGCTAATTACCAAATCGGTCTCACTGAGTTTGTGTAATCGGTCTCACTGAGATTACGTTATGCCCAAACCCTAATCATATCGGTCCTACCGAGTTGCATGTCAGTCCCACCGAATATCTCTAACCGTCACTAGGTTTACTATTTCGGTCCGACCGAGTTTGTTGATTCGGTCCCACCGAGATTGGTAAATTGTGTGTAACGGTTGGATTTTGTGTGGAGGCTATATATACCCCTCCACCTCCTCTTCACTCGTGGAGAGAGCCATCAGAACACATCCACACTTCCAACTCATATGTTCTGAGAGAGAACCACCTACCCTTGTGTTGAGGCCAAGATATTCCATTCCTACCATATGAATCTTGATCTCTAGCCTTCCCCAAGTTGCTTTCCACTCAAATCTTCTTTCCACCAAATCCAAATCCTGTGAGAGAGAGTTGAGTGTTGGGGAGACTATCATTTGAAGCACAAGAGCAAGGAGTTCATCATCAACACACCATTTGTTACTTCTTGGAGAGTGGTGTCTCCTAGATTGGCTAGGTGTCACTTGGGAGCCTCCGACAAGATTGTGGAGTTGAACCAAGGAGTTTGTAAGGGCAAGGAGATCGCCTACTTCGTGAAGATATACCGCTAGTGAGGCAAGTCCTTCGTGGGCGATGGCCATGGTGGGATAGACAAGGTTGCTTCTTCGTGGACCCTTCGTGGGTGGAGCCTCCGTGGACTCAAACAACTGCTACCCTTCGTGGGTTGAAGTCTCCATCAACGTGGATGTAGGATAGCACCACCTATCCGAACCACGGAAAAACATCCGTATCCAATTGCGCTTTGAATTCTCCAAACCCTTCCTTTACATTCTTGCAAGTTGCATGCTTTACTTTCCGCTGCCTATATACTCTTTGCATGCTTGCTTGAATTGTGTGATGATTGCTTGACTTGTCCTAAAGTTGCTAAAATCTGCCAAGAACTAAAATTGGGAAAAGGTTAAGTTTTTATTTGGTCAAGTAGTCTAATCACCCCCCCTCTAGACATACTTTCGATCCTACAAGTGGTATCAGAGCTTTGGTCTCCATTTGCTTTGATTTCCATAGCGTTTGGTGGTCATAGCCTTGGTTTCACAACCTAGGAGAGTATGGCGTCTAGCAAGGGAAATTATCACCGTAGAGGTCCTTACCTTTGATGGTACTAATTTTGCTAGTTGGAATCATAAAATGAAAATGCATATTCTTGGACATAACCCCGCCGTTTGGGCTATTGTGTGTGTTGGTTTGCAAGGTGACTTCTTTGATGGGAAAGAACCAAACCGTGAAGCTACCGCGGATGAGTTAAAGATGCTACAATACAACGCTCAAGCTTGTGATATTCTCTTCAACGGATTGTGCCCCGAAGAATTCAACAAAATCAGCCGTCTTGAGAATGCAAAGGAAATTTGGGATACTTTGATTGATATGCACGAAGGTACCGACTCCGTCAAGGAATCCAAATTGGATGTGCTTCAAAGTCCACTTGACAAGTTCAAAATGAAGGATGGTGAAGGTGTCGCTGAAATGTACTCTAGGCTTGCTCTTATCACAAACGAGATTGCCGGCTTAGGGAGTGAAGAGATGACCGACAGATTCACCATCAAGAAGGTCCTAAGAGCCTTGGATGGAAAATATGATACCGTGTGCACATTGATCCAAATGATGCCCAATTACAAAGATCTCAAGCCAACGGAGGTCATTGGAAGAATTGTTGCTCATGAGATGTCACTCAAGGATAAAGAGGAACTTCACAACAAATCAAGTGGTGCCTACAAAGCCTCATGTGAAGCCCCCACACATCAAGTGAGAAACAAAACTTCAACGAAGAATTGAGCTTAATGGTGAAGAACTTCAACAAGTTCTACAAGAGTAGAAGCAAAGATAGAAGCTCCAAGTCAAGGTCCTACAATGACAAAAGATCTTCTAGTCGAGAGCGAAACTGCTACAATTGTGGAAGACCCGGACACTATTCCAATGAGTGTACGGCTCCCTACAAAAGAAGAGAAGATTCTCCAAAAAGAAGAAGCAAAAGAGAAGAATCTCCATCAAGAGAGAGAAGGAGTAGAGATGATCGTTATGAACGAAGATACTCACGGAGAATCAAGGATTCGGAAAGAAAGGAAAAATCATCAAGGAGCTACACAAAACAAAGACATCAAGCTCATGTTGGTGAATGGGTATCCGGCTCCGACTCCGAAAACCACTCCGAGAGAAGTTACCACTCCGATTCCGAATATACTCAAGATGAAGGTGTTGCCGGTCTAGCACTTGTGTCAACCAACTCCTACGACAGATTTGACTCACCAAATGAAGGAATTGGAAGATGCTTCATGGCCAAAGGTTCTAAGGTAACTCATCCTGAGTATGTTGATTTTAATAGTGATGAAGATGACTTGTTAGGTGATGATGATTTACTTGTTGACAACTCTAGTGATGAATACTATGATGAAACGTCAATTAATCATGCTAAAACGAATGACAATGATAAGGAGAAAATTGAGGCTCTAACTAAAGAACTAAACACTCTTAAGTTAGCTCATGAAACTATCTTCGAAGATCATCGAGAACTTTTAAGAGCTCATGAGAAGTTACGCTTTGAAAAGCTCAATCTTGAGCAAGAGCATGAGTTTTTAAAGGCAATCAATGATGATCTCCGCAAGAAAAGTTCTTCTTACATTGCCAAGCGTTTACTCTTATCTACTTACATGCCCCAAGTCAAGTCTAGTAACAAGAACAAGAAAGATTCTTCCTCTAGTAGTAACAATGATTATGTTAAATCCAATATTGTTGCTTCTAGTAGTTCTCTTGATTCCACTAATGGTTCTCTTAGCCAAGTTACACTTGAGCAAGAAAATAGCTTATTGAAGGGAATCATAGAGAAAGGAGTGTACAAAAGCCTTGCCGGAAGTAAGCAATTCGAGGAGATTGTATGCAAGCAAGGAAGGCACCGGAAGAATCAAGGTGTTGGTTTTGAACGAAAAAAGTTCAATGCCAATGGAGTTGAGTGGGAAGAAGATCAATACCCCAAGACAAAGTTTGTTCCTCAACAAGAGAAGTATGATCCTACTTCTTTCAAGGGGACACAAACTCAAGATGATCTTCCACCACAAGACTATAAGCAGAAAGGCAAGGACAAGCTTCAAGAGGAAATTGATGCATTTGAAGAAGCTCCTAAGACCTTAGTCAAGTGGATTCCCAAGACTACTTCAAGTTCCACTTCATCAAGTACGACTACAACTCCAAGGATTCCCATCAAGATGGTGTGGATCCAAAAGAAGAAGAACTAGAGAGTTCTTGAGGGTGACTCCGCCAACATATTTCACTCTTATCATTTTGGCAAGAACAAGTGCAATCAACTTCCACATCTTGCACTAGTTCAAGGAGTCACAAACCCTCTTGTTGGTAAGACAAGGGACAAGGTAACCTAAAAGTTTTCATAGACATCATCTTGTGTGTGCATCACTCTATGTCTATGGATATCCTTGTTTGTTCCTTGTGGGACTAACCCATGTAGGTATTGAAAGTGCAATTCACTCAAAAGGATAGCTCCAAGTGATCTACATCAACATTGAGCATCCACATCTTCAACATCTACATGAAGTCATCATCGACAAAACCCAAGGTTAGTTCATCCCTCTTAGGGGGGATATCACATCTAGGGGGAGCTTTACTCTAAGACTTGAGTTAAAGCAACTCTAATGATGTGAACACAACAATTCTTTATGTAAAAGTGGTAACCCCACTTGTGCTTAAACGATGAGTATGACCTATGATCAAATGTTCTCATTTGACTCCTAAGTCAATATACTCATATATAGATGACCTAGTCATCGCCAATTGCTTGATAGATGCTAGAATTGGTTGTGCATGCTTTGTCACATATATCAATTGCCATTTTATTGTGTGAGCATGTTGGTTGCATATTTTACTCATTCGAGGACATCCACTTGTTGTTTTGATTGTTTGGCTTTATTTTTCTTTTGCCAAGTGGATGGACAAGAATGCCTAAGAACCTTCTCTAGCTATCTATGCTTTTCTCGTCTCAAACTCTATTCATGCTACATCACAAAATTGATCAAGTCAGATTCGAACCACTCTGTGTGAGGAGCACTCGGAGTCCCCGATTCGTCATAGACTTAAACTTCCAAAACCTCTTTGTGATTCTCGGTCTGACTGATACCCCACTTTCGGTCTTACCGAGATCATTAAGTTGATCTCTTGTAGCGACCCGACCTCAGACGGTCAAGCCTCTGTGTTTCTATGCCATCCCTGGTTCAGTATGCTGGCACACACAGTACATCAATGTATATATCAAAGTGCAATCACATGCATAAATAACATAAAACTGATATATATACCTCATAAGTCACAATGAAACAAATAGTCGGTGTGGAGTCCCATCAACGCCATCGGCAAGTTGAGTGTAGACCGTAACCCTGTATCGTAACTCTTACTCGTCGAGGAAATATCTGCAACATGATACGTTGCAGCCGTGTAGGTCAGTACATTGAATGTACCGGCAAGATCACAACATGAGAAAACATATGATAAAACTATACTATATGCAATATGGCTTTATGGCTCTGTGTCTGAGTTTTGTTTGCGTAAAAGCTGATTTATTTTCCCTACATCAAAGGAATAAATGAAGTCTGTACTATAGAGTTTTCTATCATGACATGGTTCCGCCAACCAATGTCTCATAGCCCAAATACATCATAAGTTGCCCACAATTAAGTTATCAGTCCCGGTGTTGAGAGTTCCGAGATAGATCCAAGTCCAGAGGCTCAAATTGTCCATAACCGGGGACACGGCTAATCGATTAGGTTTTTAACCCTCTGCAGAGGTTTGTACACTTTACCCGCAAGATTCGATCCCTCTTTTACGCTTCTCGCACTTCAGGGTGTTTGAGAACAAGACGATCAAACATGGTCTTCCAAGAGTTCCTCGACCACCGTCCGGTGCTCATCCAATCCTACCGTAGTTCTACATCTGCTAGCACCGCCCCACCAGAGACACAACTAAGGTCAACCAAGCCAGAGCCCATAGTGACTTGCGGTTGCATGTAAGCTTCGTGCATGAAGTATTCTTCCGCCTCTTTGAGTCTGGGTGAAGCTTTCCGCAAGATGTCATGGCGCTTCTCCATGCATCCCGCCAACCACCGGTTTCTCCAGGTGCCCGCCAACCGCCCTTCACCCAAAGAGTGTGTATTGAATTCTTGTCTCGAGTCTTGAAGTCTTGAGGCCTTGAAGATGCAGTCCTTGCAGATTCCATCATGGAGTTGTCGCCATTGACGAGATCCTCCATTCTCACACCACTCCCGAGCACTCATACCGACCCCGCCTACTATAGCGTAGCATTAAAATAAATAACGCCCCGGCTTGGTAACAGGTGATGGGTTCCTACCTCATGCATACTACTCAACTACAAGGATTCAATATCACTACCGGAGGGATTGTTGCGAAGATGACACTAGATGCAATAAAACACATAGGTATGAAAAACATGGTCAAAGTGAACTTGCTCGGTATTACTTGATGAAGATAATAACGCCTCGTAATAAAGACTTGGTAGAACTATTCGTCACTCCGCTGAAAATCTATATAGTCAAACATAGCATTCACATAAGCAAACATCCTAGCAAACAATTTTAGCACTCAAATAACAATCAAAACAGCAAGGAAAATCGATAATAAAACTCAAACAAAATCAAAAGAAACTTCAAATAAAACTACAAAGAAAAACTACTAACGGAGATCTATGACTTTGCTACAAACATCTAATATAGTTTTGCCGTAAGTAAAAACTTAACAGCAATTAAAATACTAAACTAATAAATTAACAGAAAATAAAATGTAAAATAACTAATTTAACAGGAAGTATTTTTTCCATAAAATTTTATTTGCAAAAGAAACAAATAAAAAGCTTTTATAAAACTCTAACTATGACCTATAGAAGGTTTCATATAAAACTAAGGAAAATAATTTTTAAAATAAAATAATTTTCTCCTGTTGTCTAACAGAACACAACTAATTTTGTCAAAAGTGACAAAAAGAAATACTTTAAAACTAATAAAAACAATAAAGAAAAAGCTAAAACAGAACTAATACTAAAACAGTACTGTTTTGCTAAAACCTAATTTAAATTAACCTGAAAATATAATACTAAATACTACTGGATAAACAAACGTCCTAGAGACCAGGAGCAAAAAGAATCGGTCGAAAATAATATTCCTAACTCAAAATATCTCAAATCTAGTGATTTGAGAAAATTCATATAAACACAAATTTAAACTGCTCAAATATGAAATAAAATTGAACTAACAGAAACTTCAGCAAATTTGTGACACATAGCAATTGGAATCACTCAAAAATATTAAAAACTCTAAAAGATATGAATTTTCTAAAATTGCTATTTTCTGAAAAAAATGAATTACGGGATTTCGTGGATCTCACCGGAGTAGTCGTCGGAGTTGGGGAAGAAGATCGGATCCGATGTTGCGGTTGCTCCTAGAGGAAAGGAGATCACGGGCGGTGGAGAGGAGATCATATAAACCTCAGGAGAGGTCGAGGCGCCAAGCGCAGCACTTGGCGGCGGCGGTGGCAAGCGGCGGTGGTGGAAGCTGCACTGCTGCTGCTGGAGAGGAGAGGAAAGGTGTTGGTTTGATGTGTTGGAGGGGGGTGTTTGGGTATTTATATTGGAGAGGGAGGGTTTTGCTTGGGGTAGGGGACAAGAAATAGACTAGAATTAGGAAACAAAAGGAAAAGATCTAGAAACAAATCGAATAAACGGAAGTAGGAAAAGAGTCCTACTAGGAAAGGAAAAGGAAAAGAAAAGGAGCGGCTCCTCCTGGCTCCCTCAGGCGCTGCGTGGGCGTTGGCCTTGGCCGGCCGGCCGCTGGCTTGGCCTTGGGCCTTGGCCCTTGGCCGACGGGGCGCATAATAATTTTTTTTTGACAGAGACAACAAAACAAAAATAAATAAAATTTTTATATAGGCATATAATATATCAAAATTTTCAGAAAAAGATTTTCTACAACATGAACACTATTTTAGCTTCAAATAAAATACACACAAATTTTAATAATTCACACAGTGCTACCGGTCCAATAAAATCCAATAAAAATCATTTTAAAATACCAAAATGACTTCAAATTAATTTCTCTCAATTTTCTGATGTAGGGAATCATGTTACCCTATTTTCCATATATTTTTTTGGAGAAAATAATTTGAATAAAACTCAAATAACTCCAATTGGAAATAAATTCAAAAGAACTTTGAATTTAATTCTTTTAAAACTCCCAACTCATATTTCATTTAATTTGAAGAAGTCATTTTATCTTCTCTCGTGAAAATCATTGAGTTGCATAAAGTTTCAGAATTGGAAATATTTTCCAAATGAAATTCAAATATTTTCAACACCCTTGTCATTTAAATAAATGGAAGAAGTCATGTCATCTTCTCTCTAGGGTTTTGTGATGAAAAGAATTTGAATTCTCAAGATCATAAAAGCAAAATGAAAGTTTGAGAAAGTCCTTTATTCCCTCTCATTCAACTTTCAAAAGTTTCAAATTCACTCACTTTCACTCAATCAATCAAACAATCAACCAAAACTATCTATGTGTTTATAACATTCCAAAATTTAGAATTTTGGGATGTTACATCTCTGTTTTCGATCTCGGTGCAACCGATTTGAACCATTCGGTCACACCGAGTTGCAATAACTGTATACAGTTTTGCATCTCGGTGCCACCGAGTTGTTCCACCCGGTCACACCGACAGGGTCGGGCTATATATAGACACGGGCAAAAATTTGGAAATTTCTCCGAACCCCTTCGCCCGCGCAATAGCTCGCTCTGCCAAAGTGTTCTCCGGATCGTCTCCTCGCCGCCAGCCGCCTCCAGTCGCTGGTATCCATCGCCGTCAACGGGATTCAACCCCGCCGTTGCCGCCGTAGTGAGTCTCCGCCGAACTAGGGTATGGACTCGATCTTTGTGCTATTCCCCAATCCGATTCCTAGCACATTGTGATCATATTGATTCTAGCCACGTTTGATAAACTCCTATCCAGTCAATAAACTCGTAGAATAGGTTTGATTCGAAAATTTTAGGGTTAGGTTTCCGCCGAAACCATCTCGGACCCACGAGTTGAAAAACTCGGTCCCACCGATTTGGCTTATGCCATTGCACAAGTGAGACTCGGTCTGACCGAGTATTGCTAATCGGAGTGACCGATTTTGGAACTTTGTGAAACCCTAGCAGTCTCGGTGCCACCGAACTGTGACTCGGTCTGACCGAGTTCACTAGTTTAGGTTCCAAAAACTGCTTCGGTATCACCGAGTTTAAAAATCGATAGATCCGAAATGCTTTCTGTGGGAAACTAAAACTAAGTTTTTGAATCATTATTTTGCAAAAATATCTGCATTTTGTGATGCTCATCCACTCTACCTCATATATAAACTATTCACAGGGTCAGCAGTCAGCTTGTTCATCATGTCAGACCAGAGTGATAGCCAGAACATGTCAGAACAGCCAGTGCAGATGAGTGAGGGCACTAGTCCCTCCAGTTCTTCAGATGAAGGCAGCAGGAGCACCCCCAGCAACCTGCCAAAAGCTGCCACAAGACAAAGGAAGAAGAGAACCTAAGAATCAGAGGATGAGGACTATGTGGCAGAGGAGGAAGCAACTTCCAAGAAAGTTGAACTCAAGAAAGAGCATGGCTCAAGACAGAGCACCAAGCCAGGCTTAAAGGTCAAAAGGCCAGCAGGCAGGCAGCCCATGCCAAAGGCCAGAGCCTCAACAAAGATTCCTGAGAAGCCTGCACCCAAAGAGCCAGTTGCTGCTGAAGGGAAGAAGGAAAGGAAAAGAGGCAGATGGTGCAAGAAAGTTGATCCCATGGCTGAATTTGAACAGCATTCTTCTGATGAGGAAGAAGAAGAAGAGGTTGCTGCACCAGCACCTAAAGCACCCAAGCTGATGGGTGATGCTATAAGATCAGGGGCTACTGCATCTAAGCCCAAGGAAGCCCCCAAGGCTGCATCAAAGGCCAAGACAGCTCCAAAGAGAAATACTAGGAGCATCCCAGCTGCTGAGAAGAACAAGGCCCCAGTGCCTGACATTGCAGAAGAGGAAGAAGGTCAAGTGCTCAGAAAGCTAAAGCCCAAGATCCCAGACCACAATGATGCTCATCCTGTGGCTGAGGATATGAAGATCAGAAGAGACTCAGGGCTTAGAAAGTGGAGAGAAGCTGATCCATATGCTACCAGAAGGAGAACTGCTGTAGACTACAGATTTCACACAAAGGAACAACAGGACTTCTATGAGACAGTCTTATTGGACGAGAAGCCCATTGTTTGTGACATGAGATGGGTTGACTGGGAATACATCAAGGACAACGAAGAGCACTATCCTGGAGTGCAAGACAGCTTTATTGCTTGTGGAGTTGCTGACTTTGTTGGGCAGAAGCTCACAAAGTGGAATGAAGAGCTGATCATGCAAATCTACTCCACAGCACACTTCTACCCGGATGGAAGGATTACATGGATGTCTGAAGGTACAAGGTACCAATCAACTGTTGAGGAATGGGCAAAGTTGATCAATGCCCCAGAGGAGAATGAGGATGACTTAGACATATATGCCAAGAAGAAGATGGACCACAACTCCATGTCCCACATGTACAAAGAGATCCCAAACAAGGCACTTGATACTTTCAAGTTTGGCTCAGTACACTATCTTCTGTCAGGGCTGCCAACCATCAATTGGATACTGAGGCACACCTTGTTGCCCAAGTCGGGTGATCACAAGATGATCAGAGGCCATGCAATCAACTTGCTTCATATCTTTGATGTGCCACAACAATTCAAAGTCATGAGCCTCATGGTAGAAACAATCAAGACAACTGCAGCAGACCAGAAGAGGAGCTGTGGATATGCCCCTCAGATCCAGGAACTGATTAACTCCAAGATGGGCACAGGCATATACCTGTTGGATAAGGAACATCTGCCTATCCATCCAGATTTTGAAGATAATGAAGTTGTGATGAACAAGGATGAACCATCTTCAGCCCATGCACAAGCACAGAAGGAGAAGGCAAGGAAGCAGAAAGCTGCAAAGATGCCAACTCAAGAGGAGGCATCTGAATACTTCTTGAAAACCAAGCAAGAGCAGCTCAGCCATTTGATTGCATCCACCCCGAGGATAGAGAAAGGACTGCCACCCTCACTCGTAACTGTGGAGAGCTTAGAGAGGATCGAGAACAAAAGTTCTATGACTTGGATGTCAAAGTGACAGAGATTCAGACTGCAGTGGGGCAACTTCGAGATGACATGCAGGAGAGGAAAGGGAAGACTACCACTGATGCATTTGCCAGAGTGCCACGAGCTCGAGGTCCAAAGCAGCAAGGCGCCTCGACACAAGAGCCACCGCCTCAGCTCCAGCCACAGCACCAGCCCAACCAGCTCCAGCATCTACTTCAGCTCCAGCTCCAACCACGTCTACGGAAGCCTTCGTCCTTGGAGTGATCCAGACTCCTCCACCACCAGAAGATCAAGCCTGAGTGTCGATCTAGCACTATGCATTTTCTAGGAACTTTTTGGTAACTTGTTGCCAAAGGGGGAGAAAATGCATAGATCATAGGCTTCGAGAGAGAGAGTGTTGTTTTCTCTCTTGCTTTATTTGGTGGTTTTTCAAACATTGTTTGCTTTTGGTCGAGATACTTTGATATGCTTGTGAGACATTGCTGATCATGTGTTTGATCATCAGCTACACTTATGCAACTTGATATATCTTATCTATCTTATGTGATCATTCACTTTCCTTGGTGATGAGTGCATGTATTTCATTATTATCAATTTGAGCGCTCCACCAAGATGTATGTGACATAGAAGAGTAACCCATAATTCTAACTCTTTGTGCATTTGCAGTCCAAATCAAATTTTAAATATGCACAAATTTAGGGGGAGCTCTTACTTGTCACATACTTCTCAAAGCGACGACGCAATTCATTCTTATTATCATTTGTCGAAGCTTTGATCTATATGTTGTCATCAATTACCAAAAAGGGGGAGATTGAAAGTGCAACTATCCCTAGGTGGTTTTGGTAATTCATAACAACATATAGCTCATTGAGCTAATGCTATTCCAAGACAATTATTTCAGGAAAGCTCAATGATTGGCATGGCATGGATGGTGAAAGTGGAACCCTCAAAATGCTAAGGACAAAGGATTGGCTCAAGCTCAAAAGCTCAAGACTCTTCATTTTACATTTTAGTGATCTAAGATCACATTGAGTCCATAGGAAAAGCCAATACTATCAAGGAGGGATGAGGTGTTGCTTAATGAGCCTTTTGCTTCATGTGCTTAATGATATGCTCCAAAATCCTGAGATACTTTCCCATATCCACAAATGACCTAAATCCTAAGCCAAACTCAGTCCTACCGATTCTTTCTATCCGGCGCCACCGAGTTTCACATGTCATAAGCCACTGCCAAACCCTAGCAAATCGGTTCTACCGATAGGGATCTCGGTCTCACCGAGATGGGATTGCAATCTCTCTGTTTCCTTTTCAGAACTTTTCGGTCTCATCGAAGAGCGGACCGTCCCACCGAGATTGCAATGTAAACTCTCTGCTTCCTTTTGTAACTTTTCGGTCTCACCGAAAGAGCAAATCGTCCCACCGAGTTTACGACCAACTCTCTGGTTAGCTAATTACCAAATCGGTCTCACCGAGTTTGTGTAATCGGTCTCACCGAGATTACGTTATGCCCAAACCCTAATCATATCGGTCCTACCGAGTTGCATGTCAGTCCCAACGAATATCTCTAACGGTCACTTGGTTTACTATTTCGGTCCGACCGAGTTTGTTGATTCGGTCCCACCGAGATTGGTAAATTGTGTGTAACGGTTGGATTTTGTGTGGAGGCTATATATACCCCTCCACCTCCTCTTCACTCGTGGAGAGAGCCATCAGAACACATCTACACTTCCAACTCATATGTTCTGAGAGAGAACCACCTACCCTTGTGTTGAGGCCAAGATATTCCATTCCTACCATATGAATCTTGATCTCTAGCCTTCCCCAAGTTGCTTTCCACTCAAATCTTCTTTCCACCAAATCCAAATCCTGTGAGAGAGAGAGTTGAGTGTTGGGGAGACTATCATTTGAAGCACAAGAGCAAGGAGTTCATCATCAACACACCATTTGTTACTTCTTGAGAGTGGTGTCTCCTAGATTGGCTAGGTGTCACTTGGGAGCCTCCGACAAGATTGTGGAGTTGAACCAAGGAGTTTGTAAGGGCAAGGAGATCGCCTACTTCGTGAAGATCTACCGCTAGTGAGGCAAGTCCTTCGTGGCGATGGCCATGGTGGGATAGACAAGGTTGCTTCTTCAGGATCAGAGCGACCGACCCAAAATCGGTCAAATCTACGTGTCTGCATTCATCCCAAGATCATGCCGGTACCCACAAGACATCGATAAAGTAATCAAAGTTCAATCACACCTGAATATCATTAAACGATTCTCATATAGAGTCTTTATTACAAGAGAATAAATTTGGCTCAAGGCCAACTCATGAGAAATAAACTAATAACACTGCGAAGCGTCGAAGATAAGCGAGTCCATCCGACTCAAAGGGCAATCGCTAAGCGCCGAGCGTAGCCTCACTCCCGATCGGAATATATCTCTACAAAGATAATACGTTGCAGCCATGTAGGTCAGCTTTTGGAATAAGTGGCAAGTCATGAAGAATAACAATAATAAAGTTACTAACTCTATATGCATTTTGGCTGTGGAGCTCTAAGTTTCATCATTTTGCAAAAAGCAAATTTTATCCTACTACAAAGGACTTGCTTGCAAATTACTACAATTGTTGGTAGTTATTGAGATGGTTCCGCCAACCAATATCTCGCTCCCAATTATTAAGTCATAAAACCCTCAAATTAATTCATTAGTTTTAGTGTTGAGATATCCGAATACTTCCAAGTTCCAGAGGCTCAAATGTCCGTGAATCGGGACACGGCTAATCGATTAGATCTTTAACTCTGCAGAGGGTTGCGACTTTCCCGCAAGAATCATTCCTCCTTTAAAGTCTTCGCACTTCATGGTGTTTGAAGACGGACGAATGAAACAGGTCTTCCAAAGAGTTCTTCTGCTACTGCCGTACCCATCCAATCCTACCGTTCTTCTACATCTCGTAGTACCGCCCAGCCAGCGTCACTACTAGGGTCAACCCAGCCGAACCCATAATGGCTTGCGGCTGCATAGGTAAGCTTCCGGTCATGGGGCATCCATCCTTCTCTTCGTGGCTGGGTGAAGCTTTCGCAAGATGTCATGGCACTTCTCCATGCATCCCGCCACCACTGGTTCTCCAGGTGCCCGCACAACCGCCCTCCACCCAGAGTGATTTTCCAAGTCCATCTTGATCATTGTAGTTCATGGGGTTGTCATCATCATTGACTCTCACATCTTGCTTATGGATTTCACTCAACCCAAAACCCGCTCACGAGCATAGCAAAGTAACTACTACGCCCCGGGTCATGGTAACAAGGGATTGGTTCATCCTACCACATGATACTACTCAAGTTTAATGACTTCAAGATTTCATTACTGCATGCATGGTGGGGTGGTGACAATTACTAATGCACAAAAACATAGGTATAGAAATAACATGATCAAAACTTGCCTTGCTGATGATCCTCGAAGCTAAAGAGTCGAGTAGCAAGCTTCAGACCAAAACTCTACCGAGACAAACAATAACACAATAAGCACAAAGCAATAGGATCACACAACATAACAAAAGTAACATAACACAACAAAACAACCAAAACCAAATCCAAAAGGAAACTCAAAGAAACCAACTCAAAGTTTTTCCTACTTCAAATAATAACTAAAAGTAGTTCTATATAATAAAAATTTTCTATCATAACCTAATCAAGGTTTTAGGTTAACTTAACAGATAAGAACTCACTAAGCAACTAAGAGCAAAAAGAATTAATTAAAAGCTTTTATAAAACTCCTATTAGGCCTAATCCAATTTCTATTAGAAAATAAAATAAAACTTTTATTAATTATAAATAAAAGTTCATCTACTAGAGTGACAGAAACTAACCTAGAATAACTAATCACAAGTTAAAAATAAATTCATTTACTAATTAAAATATTAGGAAAACAGGAGCTAGTTAATTAATTAGGATTAATAGGATTCTGCTTAAAACTAATTATTTATTAATCCTAAAATACCCAAGTTAATTTCTATGGTTTGGCAATGTCAAAATAAAGTTGGGACAAAAAGAATCATCCAAAAATAATTTTTCTAACTCAAGTTATAGCAGATTTACTATTCTGGCTAAAACTAAATTAAAGCAATTTTAATTAAATTTAACATAGCTAAATATATATTCTACAGAAACTACATAAAATTTGCAAACTAACAAAAAAAGAATCATCTAAAAATATTAAACAGAATAAAAGATATCAATTTTTCAAAACAGAAACTATTCTGCTAAAACAGAAAATCAAAATAAAAGAAAAAAAAACCTAATGGGCCTATATTGTGCACTGGGCGTCAAATAGCCTAACGGGCCTAGTGGTTTTTTAACTAAAACGGCCAGGCTAAAATAAATAAACCTAACCTAATAAACCGGAAAGAACCGGCCGGTCTTTTTATAAAGATATACCTTCGGGGTTCGACTCGTGGCCGTCTGCTGGAGATCGGACGGGGATGATCCTGTGGCTTACCGGAGTCCGCGACGGCGGCGGCGGCGGCGAGAGTCGTTTTGGGTTCCGGAAGGCCGGGAGCTCGGGAGTCGCCGTCTTGGTGCGGGGAGGTCGGTGAGGAGTTTGGTGGGGTCGGGGTGATTGGGAGGGCTAGGGCGTCGACGGCGGCGACTTTGGCGGCGGAGGGAGCTCGGGTCTCCGGCGTGCTCGGGAGAGAGAGGGAGAGGGCTCCGCAGGCTAGGGGGGAATGGGGTGCGGAGGGGTCGGCTTTTATAGCCGGGGTCGCCCTCGCTTGGGGGATCGGGGCGATCGGAATCCGGATCCTCGATCCGCGATCTCCGGCAAAAGGCCGATCGCGTGGGCGGGGAAGAAGATGGGGCGGGCCCGCTGGTCATGGGAGAGAGGGGGACGAACGAGCGGGTGGCCGAGGCCTGGGGTTTCAAGCGAGGGGAGTGAGGCTGGTCGGGTGGGCTGGCCATTGGCGGTGTGGGCCGGGCTGGCCAGGCAAGGGCTGGGTCATGGGCGCTGGCTGGGCCTGGGGTGGCCTAGCTGGCGCCTCGGGGTTTTTTCTTTTTAAAATTTTATTTTTTTAATAAAACAAAAACTGAAATAAAACAATAACTATAAATATTTTATATAGGGTATATATATACCAAAATGATCAGGGGAATATTCCCTTTCATTTGAACATTTTTCCAAAGGCAAAATCCAAACTTTATAAAAATCCATTTTTTTCAAATTCAAATAAAATTCAGATTTGAATCCAAATCTTTTGGCATTGTTTCCTCTGATATTTTTGGAGTGTCATGTTTGCTCCTCTCATACTTTTGATCAAGTATTTATCAGGCTTAGTTTTTGAAATGATTCCCACTTGCCAAAGTTTGAAATTCAAATTCAAAACTCAAATTTCTCTGAAACTCCAAATGGCATTCAATTTCAAACAAGATGCATAGGATGCTTAGCTATAATTGTAAAACATTCCAAATAGGAAATTTGGGATGTTACATGGACCCTTCGTGGGTGGAGCCCTCCGTGGACTCGCGCAACCGTTACCCTTCGTGGGTTGAAGTCTCCATCAACGTGGATGTAGGATAGCACCACCTATCCGAACCACGGGAAAAACATCTTTGTCTCCAATTGCGTTTGAATTCTCCAAACCCTTCCCTTT
Organism: Aegilops longissima; assembly: GCA_021605205.1. Taxonomy (NCBI): domain Eukaryota; kingdom Viridiplantae; phylum Streptophyta; class Magnoliopsida; order Poales; family Poaceae; genus Aegilops; species Aegilops longissima. Next base: position 687,385 of record JAHIAM010001053.1, on the reverse strand, counting down.
ACATTCTTGCAAGTTGCATGCTTTACTTTCCGCTGCCTATATACTCTTTGCATGCTTGCTTGAATTGTGTGATGATTGCTTGACTTGTCCTAAAGTTGCTAAAATCTGCCAAGAACTAAAATTGGGAAAAGGTTAAGTTTTTATTTGGTCAAGTAGTCTAATCACCCCCCCTCTAGACATACTTTCGATCCTGCAGTTTTATTTCGTTTCGGCTCCGTTTGATATCCCTTTCCTTCGAAACACTGAAATAGGCAAAAAAACAGCAATTCGGGCTGGGCCTCCCGTTAATAGGTTAGTCCCAAAAATAATATAAAACTGTATAATAATGCCCATTAAACATCCAAAACAGAATATAATATAGCATGGAACAATCAAAAATTAGAGATACATTGGAGACGTATGAGAGCCCCTGAATCTGGCGTTGACCGTCGTATCCTCGGTTTCTTCATTGTTGTTCCGACGCTTAGTTTTGCTACGTTGTGGCCTTCCATTGCCATCCCTGGCCTCAGAGGTGCCTGGGTCGCTGGTACTGTTGCTTCTACGAGCCAACCAACTATCTTTGCCCGCACAGAAGCGGGTCATAAAGTGCAGTGAGAGCTTCCATAGTCTTCAGCTTTTCCTGATCGACGTGTCGGGCGAGCCATTCGTCGTGAACACTGTGTTTAATTGCCGCTAAGGCTTCGGCGTCCGGACAGTCGACAATTTGGTCCTTTTTAATTAAAAACCGAGTCCAAAGTTGGCGGGATGACTCTCCGGGTTGCTGGACTATGTGACTCAGGTCATCAGCGTCCGGTGGCCGGACATAAGTGCACTGGAATTTGTCTCGAAAAGCATCCTCTAAGCCCTCCTAGCTGCCAATGGAGTTCTCTAGGAGGCTATTCGACCAGTGTCATGCTGGTCCTTTTAGCTTTATGGGGAGGTTTTTGAGGGCGTGGAGATCATCTCCACGAGCCATGTGAATATGGAGAAGGAAATCTTCAATCCATACGGGGGGATCTGTCGTGCCATCGTAAGGCTCGATGTTTACGGGTTTAAACCCTTCTGGAAACTGGTGTTGCATTACCTCATCGGTAAAGCACATGGGGTGTGTGGCACCTCTTTACCGGGAGACATCGCGACGGAGTTCAGATCACATCTGTGTTCGGGGCTGGCCCTTGATTTGATTGTGTTTGTCGTGCCAGGCCTGATGGCCATCATCTTGTGTTGGAGCGCATCTACTTTGTCCATAAATTGATCGGGTCTATTGTTCAGGCCCTGACGTAGGTCGTACGTGTAGCCCGGAGCCGTTGCCTCCTTGCCTCTACGGCGAGGGGGTGCGGCTGGTATTTGGCGTAATTAGCCGCTTTGTCCCGTCCACGTGGTGGTTGGTCCGGTTGACCATCATGATTGTATTTTGACGGTATTGGCTCAAGGGCCTCGTCGCCGAATTATGGAAGCAGCCTGCGTTTGGGGTAACTTTTTGTTTGGCACTCAAAGCCATATCCTTCTTCGGCGGCCAGGACCTGGGTCCATCTGTCGTTGAGTGTATCCGGTTCAGCTTGGAGCTGCTGCTGTTTATTTTTCAGGCTTTGCGCGATGGCGATGAGTTGTCACTTGAATCGTTGTTGTTCGAGGGGTTCCTCTGGGACAACAAAATCTTCGTTGCCAAGGCTGACATCCTCTTTGGAGGCAGGTAAGTAGTTACTCTCTTCCAAGTCCTCGTGATCAGCGTGTTCGGGGCTGTAATGACCTTCTTCCCTTTCATCCTGCACAAACACAGGCTCAACAGGTTGATCGGGATCTTCGGTGTTGTCCAGAGTGTTATTATCTCCGGTCTCTGTATTGCTTTCCCTTGCCCGACGCGACCGTGAGCGGCGCCACTGACGTCGGTGCTTTGGTGGTTCATCGACTAGCTTATCCTCGTCTGGGTTTTGAGTGCCATCGTTATCCTTCTTCTCAGGTGTGTCCACCATGTATACGTCGTACGTAAAAGTGGCCGTCCAACGCCTCATGACGGGTAGGTTTTGGCCTGGTTCGACCTCGACATCGTCGTCCATGCCATCGATGTCTTCGGAGGCATAGTCTAGCATGTCGGTTAGGTCCTCGATAGTGGCTATTAAGTGGGTGGTGGGTGGGATGTAAAATTCCCTGTTGTCAGCTTCCAGTTTGGGCTGGGCGTAGTTCAGTGGTGATACTTCCGTGATGGCGAGAGATCGCATTAGGTCCAGTGTCTCATTTAAGAGCGAAAGTTGGACAGGTGTCTGAGGACCTGCAGAGCTAGGTCCAGTAATAACGACTTGACCGAGCTCCATGGACACAGGCCTCGAGAGTTCGGAGTTAACGTCCAGAGGCGAGTCCGGCTTTCCGATGACAGCGAGAGTCCTGTTTGACTCCGGGCCTTTGCTACCTCTTGAGCTTGCATTGGTTTTTTCCTTGAAGAGGAAAGGGTGATGCAGCAAAGTAGAGTAAGTATTTCCCTCCGTTTAGAACTAAGGTATCAATCTAGTAGGAGACAACGCGCAAGACACCGAATACCTGCACAAACAAACACCAACTTGCACCCAACGCGATAAAGGGGTTGTCAATCCCTTCACGGTTATTTGCAACGTGAGATCTGATAGAGATGGATAAACGGTAAAGTAATGGTTTTGGTATTTTTGGTTTATGGAACGGAAAGTAAAAGATTGCAAATAAAGTAAATAGTAAACTAAAATTATAGATCAGAAACTTATATGATGGAAACCCGGGGCCATAGGTTTCACTAGAGGCTTCTCTCAAGATAGAAATTATTACGGTGGGCGAACAAATTACTGCCGAGCAATTGATAGAAAAGCGCAAAGTTATGACGATATCTAAGGCAATGATCATGAATATGGGCATCACGTCCGTGTCAAGTAGACCGAAACGATTCTGCATCTACTACTATTACTCCACACATCAACCACTATCCAGCATGCATCTAGAGTATTAAGTTCATAAAGAACGGAGTAACGCCATAAGCAAGATGACATATGTAGAGGAATTAACTAGAGCATTATGATAAAAAAAACCCATATTTTTATCCTCGATGGCAACAATACAATACGTGTCGGTTCCCCTTTTGTCACTAGGATCGAGCACCACAAGATTGAACCTAAATCTAAGCACTTCTCCCATTGCAAGAAAAACCAATCTAGTTGGCCAAACCAAATCGATAGTTTGAAGAGACTTGCAAAGATATCAAATCATGCATATAAGAATTCAGAGAAGATTCAAATAATATTCATAGATAAGCTGATCATAAATCCACAATTCATCGGATCTCGGCAAACACACTGCAAAATAGTATTACATCAAATATATCTCCAAGAACAACGAGTAGAACTTTGTATTGAGAATCAAAGAGAGAGAAGAAGCAATCTAGCTACTAGCTATGGACCGGTAGGTCTGTGGTAATCTACCCACGCTTCATCGGAGAGGCAATGGTGTTGATGTAGAAGCCCTCCGTGATTGAATCCCCCTCAGGCAGGATGCCGAAAGAGACCCCAAGATGGGATCTCACAGGTACAGAAGGTTGCGGTGGTGGAAAAGTGGTTTCGTGGCTCCCCTGGAAGTTATTGGGGTATTTGGGAATATATAGGAGGAAGATGTAGGTCAAGGGGTCACCGAGGGGCCCACAAGGTCGGGGCGCGCCCTACCCCCTGGGCGCGCCCTCCACCCTTGTGGTCCCTCGTGGCTCTTCGACTTGCACTCCAAGTCTCCTGGTGTCTTCGGTCCAAGAAAAATCATCGCGAAAGTTTTATATTGCTGGACTCCATTTGGTATTCCTTTTACTGAAACTCAAAACAAGGAAAAAGAGAGGCCATCGGGCTCTAGGTTAATAGGTTAGTCCCAATAATCATATAAAATAGCATATTGATGCATATAAAAAAAATCCAAAACAGATAATATAATAGCATGGAACAATAAAAAATTATAGATACGTTGGAGATGTATCAGCCTGCTGACGGCATGGTCGCATCTTGGTCTCTGACGGGGAGCTCCGTAATGGGATAGAGTCCGGCGGGGTTTATCCTCCCATTTCGGACTAAGCGATCTGCCTCGGATCTAAGGCCGGGGCAGGCGTGGGCGTCGACCCTTGAGCGGAATCTGATGGTGGATCCGACGGGCCTCCTTCATGTGGATGAAGAGCGGCGGCCGAGGCCAAGAACCCTTCAAAGACTAGGTCTCCTCGGATATCAGCGATGTAATTCAAGCTTCCAAACCTGATCTGGTGACCAGGGGCGTAGCTGTCTATCTGCTCGAGGTGCCTGATACATCTCCAACGTATCTACAATTTTTTATTGTTCCATGCTATTATATTATCTATCATGGATGTTTTATATGCATTTATATACTATTTTATATGATTTTTGGGTCTAACCTATTAACCTAGAGCCCAGTGCCAGTTTCTGTTTTTTCCTTGTTTTTGAGTTTCGCAGAAAAGGAATATCAAACGGAGTCCAAATGAGCTGAAAATTTACGGATATTTTTTATGGACTAGAAGAAGCCCCAGAAGCCAAGGAGTTGGGCCAGAAGTGCCACGAGGCCTCCACAAGGGTGGAGGGCGCGCCCTCCGACCTTGTGGGCTCCTCATGGACCCTCCTGACTTCTTCTTGACGCCAATAATTCCTATAAATACCAAAACCTCCAAAATAGAACCTAGACCGGGAGTTTCGCCGCCGCAAGCTTCTATAGCCATGAAAAACCAATCGGGAGCCCGTTCTAGCACCCTGCCAGAGGGGGAATCCATCACCGGTGGCCATCTTCATCATCCCGGAAGTCTCCATGACGACGAGGGAGTAGTTCACCCTCGGGGCTGAGGGTATGTACCGGTAGCTATGTGTTTGATCTCTCTCTCATGTTCTTGATTTGGCACGATCTTGATGTATCGCGAGCTTTGCTATCATAGTTGGATCTTATGATGTTTCTCCCCCTCTACCTTCTTGATAGAGGCCAAGGTGTCCCGTCTTTCGATGAGATGTGGTTTTCGCTTTGGAGGAAGTCGACTTTGACGATCCGACTACAAACGTGCACAACGTTGCGCCTTAGCAATCGCTAAACCAACTCCGAGAGGTTATTGACCACGCTGGAGCACGATCAACCTGACCACGAAGGTCTATTCCTGCAAGCAATCGAAGAACAAGCAAGAATATGATAAAGCAATCTGAATATTGCGAATATATATGAAGTATTGATAATGGTGGGGATCCGTAAGCGGTCTTGGTCTGGTCGTTGGACACAAACGGCACACGGTTGCAATGGCTAACTTTTAACTAAACAAATCCCAAGGAAAAAGCTACTAGATGGATCTACTTATATAGGAGCAAGGGGTGGCGGCCAAGGAGGTGGGAGGACGTCCCAAGGCAGCCTAAAACTAACCCTAGGTCGTACAAGGCCAATGGGCCCAAGCGGAGGTGACGTAACACCTTTGGACTTGTAGTTTGACTCGGATTCTGCTGCAAGATCAGATTGTTTCGTCCATAACTCCACGCCCGGACGGATTTTAAGGTGATTCCAATTGGGTTGGAAAATGCACGAAATCTATTTTCCAACAAAAAAGAATCAACTAATTTGGAGTCCGTATGGAAAAGTTATTGACGTTTTGAGTCAGGTATGTCTGCAGTCCAAATCTGAGTCCGTAACGTGAGAGACTTGGACTCTATCTTCTCTTGGGCCAAAAGTGACGTGAGAGAACTTTTTGAACAGCAGGTAAACATCTCTTTCTCCCTTATCTTCATATGTGGATTGTACAAATGTCCCATACACCTGCAATTAGACATGGCACAAAAGTTTGTGAAGTATTTTTGTCCTGGATGACATAAATAAATTATTGCATAGTTTGCATTAGAAATCACCTCACAAATATACATGTATGCAATATTTTTGGTCGTATCCAAGGTAATCATGTCCTCATCACTTCTTGTAATGGATTGAGTTTTCCCTTTGAGGTTATCTTATCGGATTGAGTCTTTAAGGATTTTAGAACACTTGATGTATGTCTTGCATGTGCTTATCTGTGGTGACAATAGGATATTCACGTGATCTACTTGATGTATGTTTTGGTGATCCACTTGCGGGTTCTGTGACCTCGTGAACTTATGCATAGGGGTTGGCACACGTTTTCGTCTTGACTCTCTGGTAGAAACTTTGGGGCACTCTTTGAAGTTCTTTTTGTTGGTTTGAGTAGATGAATCTAAGATTGTGTGATGCATATCGTATAATCAAACCCACGGATACTTGTGGTGACATTGGAGTATCTAGGTGACATTAGGGTTTTGGTTGATGTGTGTCTTAAGGTGTTATCTTAGTACGAACTCTAGGGCTGTTTGTGACACTTATAGGAATAGCTCAATAGATCAATCAGAAAGAATAACTTTGAGGTGGTTTCGTACCCTACAATAATCTCTTCGTTTATTCTCCGCTATTAGTGACTTTGGAGTGACTCTTTGTTGCATGTTGAGGGATTGTTATATGATCTAATTATGTTATCATTGTCGAGAGAACTTGCACTAGTGAAAGTATGAACCCTAGGCCTTGTTTCAAAGCATTGCCATACCATTTTTGCTCACTTTTGTTACTTGCTACCTTGCTGTTTTCATATTTTGAGATTACAAAATCCTATATCTACTATCCATAATGCACTTGTATCACCATCTCTTTGCCGAACTAGCGCACCTATACAATTTACCATTGTATTGGGTGTGTTGGGAACACAAGAGACTCTTTGTTATTTGGTTGCAAGGTTGTTTGAGAGAGACCATCTTCATCGTATGCCTCCCACGGATTGATAAACCTTAGGTCATCCACTTGAGGGAAATTTGCTGCTGTCCTACAAAACTCTGCACTTGGAGGCCCAACAATGTCTACAAGGATAAAGGTGCGTAGTAGACATCAAGCTCTTTTCTGGCGCCGTTGCCGGGGAGGTTAGTGCTTGAAGATATATCTTTAGATCTTGCAATTGAATCTTTTAGTTTCTTGTTTTATCAATTGTAGCGACCGGACCCGAATGGATCAAGTCTCTGTGCTCAGTGTCATCCCTGGATCAGTAATGCTGACACCACACAGTACTTCGAAGGATTTATAGCAGAGTAGCAATCACACACTTAATACAACGTTGTCCACAAGGGAACTTATTACAATAATATGGCTTAAGGCCATCTAATAACGACAGCGGAAGGCTTGGAAGATAAGTGAGTCCATCAACTCCATCGGCATCACTGAGTATAGAACCACGACCTAACACCTTACTGTCGTTCGAAAAGTCTCGCAACATGAAAGTTGCAGCCCAAAACGGTCAAGACATGGAATATGCTGGCAATGTAACACATAGAGAGTAATGATGGAATAAGCCTATACTACATGCATATATGGCTGGTGGTAAAGCTCTCTGAGCTTACATTTTGCATAAAGCTAGTTTTTCCCTACAACAAAGGAATAATTTTATTTAACTATCATGGTGGTTGTTAAACATTGAGAATGGTTGACAGCATCCTCAATCCCAATTAAAAAGTACTCATCAAATCCCAATAACATTTATTAGAAGCAACATGTTGAGATTCACATGATATTCAATTACTAGATACTCAAGATGTCCATAACCGGGGACACGGCTAATCATGATTAGTTTATACACTCTGCAGAGGTTTGCGCACTTTTCCCCACAAGACTCGATCGCCTCCGCTTGGTTCTCGTACTACATGGTGTTTGAGAAACGGATGACCGAGACACAGTCTTTCAGAAGCACTAGCACCTTACATGTGGGTAGACCGTACCAACCTACATCCCCTACATCAGCTAGCCTACCCGTAAGAGTTCGCACAACTTACTCAACTATGCCAGAGCCTATATTGGCTTGTGGCTGCACACGAAAGTTTCTAGTTTGAATAATCTTATGATCCCTTAGAGCCTGGGTGGCGGTCCGAAGAAATACAGGCAAGTCCTGATAGAAACCAGGTGCCTCAATCCACCCAGATGTGTGTTTAGGTTGCCACCTTAGATAAACCATTAATTAACAATCTCACATCAGTCATGGATATTCACTCACCCAATCCACGCCTACTAGCATAGCATAGCATAATAAGCAAACGTAGAAGTAACTCCCAAGGTTTCATAAGTAAAACAGGTAATGGGTACTACCTCAATCTACTTCCCATCCCACAATTTAAGTTGATCCTAAACATGCAAGTGTTTGAGGAATAGGGCTAATGCATAAAAACTGGGTAGTAGAAAAGGTATGATCAAATGTCGGCGGGTCGGCGGGGTCGGGCGACGGGCGGCGTCCTTCAAGCGGCGGCGGCTCGGGTTGGGGGCGGCGGCGGTGCTGGGTGAGGAGGAGAGAGGGGGGGTTCTCGGGTTATAAAGGGGGAGGGGGGGTCCGGTGCCTTGGGGGAGGGGGCACGGCGGCGGGGGGCGGGCGAGCCGGACTCGGCCGCGGGCGGCGGCGGGACTCCTCCCGTGCGGGAGCGCGCGAGGGGGAGGGGGAGTTGGGCCGGCGGCGGTGGGCTGGGCCCTTGGCCCAGGCGGGGCGGCGCGGTTTTTTTTAAACAAAACGAAACGAATTAAAAATAAAACCAACAAACTCCAAATTAAATAAAATTAATTTTCCCCGACTCCTAAAAATGAGTCGAACAAAATGAACTTTAAAACGGGGCAAAATGCATATTTTTAAAATACTCATTTTTTTCCCTAAAGCAAATAAACTTTCAAAAACCAAAATTGATTTATTTATTAAATCTTCATTTTTCCTAAATGTTGGGAAAGTCATATTACTCCCTCTCTTTTTTTTTGTAGGAAAAACTTATGAAGATAATTAAATAAATCCAATGATCCTATATTTTCAAAATTTGAGAAATCTCAAATATGAAAATAATGAAATCTCCAACTCTCTCCGAGGGTCCTTGAGTTGCGTGAAATTTTCTAGGATCGGAAAAATGCGAGAAAATATGATATGCATGATGACTTAATATATAACATTCCGAATTGAAAATTTGGGAGGTTACAAACCTACCCCCCTTAAGATGAATCTCGCCCTCGAGATTCGGGTTGGCTAGAAAATTGGTGAGGGTGGTCCTTGAGCAAAACTTCCTCTCTTTCCTGGTGGCTTCATCTTCATGTGGTGGCTCCAATCGAACCTTGCAAAACTTGATAACCTTGTCATGCAGTAACTCTGCTGGCATAATCGAGAATCTTGACTGGTTTTCCTCATAAGTTAAGTCATCCTTCAACTGAATTGCTTCCAAAGGGCACTGTGTCTCTTAACGGTATCTCTGCTATCTCGAATGACATTTCTTCAATCGGGAAACATGGAATACATCATGAACTCCCCGACAGTCCTTCCGCAATTCCAGCTTATAAGCAACTTCCCCATGCGTTGCAAAATCTTATACGGTCCAACAAAACGTGGTGCTAATTTTCCTTTAACTCCAAAACGCTTAACTCCTCGAGCGGGATACTCTAAGATATACTCTGCTCCAACTTCATATTCAGTCGCCTTATGCTTTTGAATCCGCATAGCTCTTCTCGTGCGGACTGGGCTACCTTGAGCCTATCTCAATCAACTTAACCTTCATTCGCACTCCTTAATCAAATCTGGTTCAAACAATTGACGATCTCCGCTTCGTCCCATGACAACGGTGTCCTGCATCTCCTTCCATACAGAGCCTCGAAAGGTGCCATCTTCAAACTGGTTTGGTAACTGTTGTTATAAGAAAATTCTGCATACGGCAAATTATCATCCCAACTAGATCCATAATCTAGTGCACAAGCTCTCAAATATCCTCCAAAATCTGATTGACTCTCTCGGTCTGTCCATCGGTCCAGGGGTGGAAAGCTGTCTCAATTCCATCCGTTCCCAATGTTTCGTGCAACCGGTTCCAAAACTTCGAGGTAAATTGGGTTCCTCTATCCGATACGATGCTCCTCGGAACTCCGTGTAAACAAACAATTCTGGTCATGTATATCTTTGCCAACTTAGCACTGCTATAGGTAGTCTTGACTGGAATGAAATGAGCTACCTTCTTCAAGCGGTCGACTATAACCCAAATCGAGTCATATCCTGAACGAGTCTTTGGCAAACCTGTGATGAAATCCATGCCTAGTTTATCCCACTTCCATTCGGGTATCGGCAATGGTTGTAACAATCCTGCTGGCTTCTGATGTTCTGCCTTTACTCTCTGACATACATCGCAAACTGCTACATACTCCACAATATCCTTCTTCATTCCGGTCCACCAGAAAGTATTCTTCAAATCCAAATACATCTTGGTATTTCCTGGGTGAATCGAATAGGGTGAATCATGAGCTTCTTGCAAAATCAACTTCCTGATCTCTGGGTTATTGGGCACATAAACACGGTCTTCAAACCATAGGGTATCGTGCTCATCCTCACGAAATCCTTTAGCTTTTCCTTTGCTCATTTTCTCCTTTATAGAGGCAACTTCCTTATCTGCCTTTTGGGCTTCTCTAATTTTGTCCATCAGTGTAGACTGAATCTCCAATGCTGCTACATAGCCTCTCGGAACTATTTCCAAACATAGCTCTCGAAGGTCCTCGGCTAACTCATTGGGTATTCCTCCCATCATTAGGGTATTGACGTGGCTCTTACGACTCAATGCGTCTGCTACAACGTTAGCCTTTCCGGGGTGATAATGCAATCTCATATCATAATCCTTGATAAGCTCTAACCATCTCCTCTGTCTGAGATTTAATTCCTTCTGTGTGAAGATGTACTTCAAACTCTTGTGATCCGTGTACACTTCACAATGATTTCCTATGAGAAAATGTCTCCATGTCTTCAACGCATGCACTACGGCTGCTAACTCCAAATCATGTGTGGCATAATTCAACTCATGAGGCTTAAGTTGTCGTGAAGCATACGAAACAACTCTTCCTTCCTGCATAAGCACTGCTCCAAGTCCTCGACGTGAAGCGTCGCAATACACCTCATAATCCTTGGTTTGATCCGGCAATATTAAAACTGGCGAGGTAACCAATCTTTTCTTCAGCTCCTGAAAACTTGCCTCGCAGTCCTCAGTCCATATGAATTTGTTATCCTTCTTCAACAATTCTGTCATAGGCTTTGCAATCCTTGAGAAATTCTCAATGAATCTTCGGTAGTATCCTGCGAGTCCAAGGAAACTCCGAATCTCTCCAACTGTCGTTGGTGCTTCCCATTTGGTTACGGTCTCAACCTTTGTGGGGTCAACTGCTATTCCTTCTCCGGATATAACATGTCCAAGAAATCCAACTTCCTTTAGCCAAAACTCACATTTGCTGAACTTGGCATATAACTGGTGTTCCCTCAGTTTCTCCAAAACCAATCGCAAATGTTCCTTGTGTTCCTCTTCATCCTTCGAGAAAATCAAAATGTCATCAATGAACACCACGATTTAACTTATCCAAAACTCCATAAACACTTTGTTCATCAGGTTCATGAAATAGGCTGGTGCGTTAGTCAGTCCAAATGACATAACGGTATACTCATACAGTCCATATCTCGTGGTAAACGCTGTCTTGGGTATATCCTGCTCCTGAATCTTCAATCGATGGTACCACGATCGTAATCGATCTTGGAAAACACTTTAGCTCCTTGCAAACGGTCAAACAAATCATTTATCATTGGTAGTGGGTACTTGTTCTTGATTGTTACTTCATTCAATCCACGATAATCAACAACCATCCTTAATGATCCATCCTTCTTCTCCACTAACAGTACGGGTGATCCCCAAGGTGAAGAACTTGGGCGAATAAAACCTTTATCCAATAGTTCCTTAATCTGTTTCTTGATTTCCGCCAAATCCTGTGCGGGCATCCTGTATGGTCGCTTCGATATCGGGCCTGTTCCTGGTAACAGCTCAATCAAAAACTCAATGTCTCTATCCGGTGGCATTCCTGGCAACTCTTCCGGAAATACACCAGGATAATCCTTCACCACTGGTACTTCTTCCTGCACCACTCCTGATAAGCAATTTACTTGCGCTCTCCTCGGCTCGTGCCGTGATACATACTTGATCCTTCTTCCTTCTGTGTGGTGAGCAAAATTGACTTTGTGGTGCAATCTATGTTCCCTCCATACTTTGATAACCAATCCATGCCTAATATCACATCCAATCCTTGGGATTCCAGAACTATTAGGTCTGAGGGGAAAACATAGTGTCCAATCCTTAATGGCAGTCGATCACACCATTTACTAGCCATGTATTCTGCTCCGGTGAGGTTACTAGCATGGGTGACCTAAGGGCTTGGGTCGGTAATTTGTACTTATCCACAAATCCCTTTGATATGTATGAATGCGATGCACCAGTATCGAAAAGAACAACTGCAGTAAATGACTTAACCAAAAACTTACCGATTTCTGCATCGGGCTGATCTTCAACCTCCTCCACATCAATGTGGTTCACATGTCCCCTGTTGAACGGGTTGGGCTTCTTTCCGAGCTTCCATTGCCATTTCCATTCGGCCTTCGGATAGTCATTTGCATAATGCCCAGTCTTGCGGCACTTAAAACAAGTGATGTGACTCAGTCTACCTTGGATGGTGTTGACGGGTTGGTGCGATTCTGTCCATTGCTTCCTCCATTCCGCTCCCATTCTTAGTGCCATTATGGTTATGCTAATTACCTCCTCCATGGGTATGCTGAAACTGAATTCCTGATTTAGGGGTATAACGAGGCTTCGCTGAGCTCCGAGTTATACTTTCCCTGTCCATACTTCCGCTTGCAGTTCTCAATTTGCTGCTGCTTCCTTCAATCTTGAGGGCTCGGTCTACCAACTCCTGGTAGTTGTTGAAACTTGCTACCATCAATGGCATGTGAACTCATCGCTCAGTCCTTCCGAAACTTCTCCTGCTTAGCGCATCCGTAGCAACGCTATCCGGGGCATAACGTGCTAACTTACTAAAATCATCCACATACCGCCAACAGTCCTTCCTCCTTAGCGTAAGTTGCGAAACTCACGCTTCTTCATGGCCATGGCTCCTGCTGAAACATGGGCAAGGCGAAAGCTTGTGGCCGATCCCATGTGACAGTGTCTACGGGTAAGTGGCTGTAAAATTCTCCCACCATGCTGCTGCGGGTCCTTCAAGCTGGTGTGCAGCAAACTTCACTCTTTCTCCATCTGTGCATCCTGCAGTGGTCAACTCCCTTCCTATCTTGCGGAGCCAATCATCTGCTACAATCGGCTCGGTGCTACTGGAATACACCGGCGGATTCAGCTTAGGGAACGAGTCAAGTGATCCGCGGGTGGTGGTGGTGGTGGGTTGTTGTTGTTGTTGTTGTTGTTGTTGCCCTGGTTCTGCACCAATGTTTGAATCAAGGTGTTCTGCTGCTGAATCAATTGGGTGATCTCTGGCGGGAAAACAAACCCGGTGTCGCGTCTCGGAGGCATCGATGGGTTTAGAAGAGGCGAAATTAAGAATAGAATGAGGTCTAAGGGGAATCACTACCCAAATGCACATGAGCAAATGCACACAAAATCACTTCATTCAATCAAACAAAGGGCTTACAACGATCTAACTATCGCAAAAGTGCGTGTACTATAATGTTTACATGGAGGTAATACTACTAATATGTGGGGACTTCTACTAATTTGAACCGTGGAAGACTCCATGATGTCCGCTCCACTTCGCCTTCAAAGTCGGGTTCACTTGGATCCGAATCGGTGTCGCCGATGATGATGTAGTTGCTTGGACAGCCGACGACTTGTCTTCATTTTTGAGCGCCAACTTCTTCTTGAGTTCTTCGATCTCGCACTTAAGATCGTTATTGTGTCTTGCTAGAGCTACGATCTCGTCCATGTAGTCCTTGCGTGTAGTCTTTAGTTCTTCTTCAAGTGCGATGATCCTTCCCTTTGCATTCTCGCAACTCCAGCATATCATTGCACATCTGGTTCTCTGGCGCCGAATGTGCTGGTTTAACTCCTGGATGAAAGCTGCAATGGATCTATCCTTCTTGGTGCTGACTATCTCCCATTGTTCATCTCGACGTCCGCAAATCTGGTAGATAGTGTCCTTGAGGTCTTCTTGATAAACTTCTCCAATGCGTCCCATGGTGATATGAGCTGCCATGCTCTTTCCTGCACTCCAAGTTGGTGCAATCAAAACACTATCTATAGGCTTGGTGATTGGGGCGAATGTCCATCCCGAACGTGAGCTTGAATCTTCCAGCCCTCTTCTTGAGCAGAGTGGCGTTGAAAGTTCCGGTGAAGCTTGGTAATCCAATGTTCGTGTACTTGGTGACTTCCTTCAGTGAAATCCAAAAGGTGTGCCTTCATCTGGTTGGGCGATTTGATCTTCGCGTCCGTCATCCTAAAGAGTAGAAAAGATGAGGAGTTAGAAAATGGGAAGAGAGTAGTGATCTATGGATTTAACTTAGTGGTCGTGTCCTACGACCAACAGTGTGCTCTCATACCATCTCTCAGAGCGACCGGACCCGAATGGATCAAGTCTCGTGCTCGAGTGTCATCCCCGGATCAAGAATGCCGACACCACACAAGATTTCAAGGATTTATAGCAGAGTAGCAATCACACACTTAATACAACGTTGTCCACAAGGAACTTATTACAATAATATGGCTTAAGGCCATCTAATAACGACAATGAAGGCTTGGAAGATAAGTGAGTCCATCAACTCCATCGGCATCATCGAGTATAGAACCACGACCTAACACCTTACTGTCGTTCAAAAGTCTCGCAACATGAAAGTTGCAGCCCGAAACGGGTCACACATGGAATATGCCGGCAATGTAACACATAGAGAGTAATGAAGGAATAAGCCTATACTACATGCATATATGGCTGGTGGTAAAGCTCTCTGATTACATTTTGCATAAAGCTAGTTTTTCCCTACAACAAAGGAATAATTTTATTTAACTATCATGGTGGTTGTTAAACATTGAGAATGGTTGACAGCATCCTCAATCCCAATTAAAAAGTACTCATCAAATCCCAATAACATTTATTAGAAGTAACATGTTGAGATTCACATGATATTCGATTACTAGATACTCAAGACGTCCATAACCGGGGACACGGCTAATCATGATTAGTTTATACACTCTGCAGAGGTTTGCGCACTTTTCCCCACAAGACTCGATCGCCTCCGCTTGGTTCTCGCACTACATGGTGTTTGAGAAACGGATGACCGAGACACAGTCTTTCAGAAGCACTAGCACCTTACATGTGGGTAGACCGTACCAACCTACATCCCCTACATCAGCTAGCCTACCCGTAAGAGTTCGCACAACTTACTCAACTATGCCAGAGCCCATATTGGCTTGTGGCTGCACACGGAAGTTTCTAGTTTGAATAATCTTATGATCCCTTAGAGCCCAGGTGGCGGTCCAAGAAATACAGCAAGTCTGATAGAAACCAGGTGCCTCAATCCACCCAGATGTGTGTTTAGGTTGCCACCTTAGATAAACCATTAATTAACAATCTCACATCTGTCATGGATTTTCACTCACCCAATCCACGCCTACTAGCATAGCATAGCATAATAAGCAAACGAGAAGTAACTCCCAAGGTTTCATAAGTAAAACAGTAATGGGTACTACCTCAATCTACTTCCCATCCCACAATTTAAGTTGATCCTAAACATGCAAGTGTTTGAGGAATAGGGCTAATGCATAAAAACTGGGTAGTAGAAAAGGTATGATCAAATGTTACTTGCCTTGCCGATGATCCATGAGACCTAGGGATTCAAGTAACAAGCGGCGCACTCGGGTGATCTAACACGCATACAAACAACAAGCATACAATAAGTACTCATCTAATGCACAGGGAAATCTCAAATAAAAGATCTAACCAGAGAGTTCAACTTAAGAACCCTGGTTGCAAAAGAATCGAATCAAATAAAGCCTCTAAAGTCGAAAGTCGAGAGAGAACGACTCGGTTTTAGCAATTAAAAAGTTGGTCAAATTCTACAGTAGCAAAATTTGTTTAAGTAGGTTAGTCGGAACGGCGGTTTCGAAACGAAACTCCAGGCGCTTGAATCACCTGATTCTGATAAACGAGCGAGAAAATAAACTGATTTGAAAATTTGAATCGGAAATCGAATCCGGAAAAAATAACAGATTAAATCCGATTAAAAGAAAAACGACGAACGGTTAACCGAACGGACGTTCGTTAACAGAAACTAACCGACGAACACGTTCATTAAAACGAACGGGTCGGTGAACGTTCACTAGTTAATAAAACCAAAAAAAAAACCAATCTAGGTTTTTAAAAACAACCGAACAACGAAGAAAAACCGAACGGTTTTTGGAACAAACCGACCGGGTGGCGCGGGCGCGTGGCTACCTCGGTGAGTCGCCGGCGGGCTCGGGCACCGGCGGGCTTGGCGTCGTCGGCGGGTCGGGCGACGGGCGGCGCGGCGACGGCAGCGGCGGCGGCGTCCTTCGGCGGCGGCGGCTCGGGTTGAGGCGGCGGCAAGCTGGGTGAGGAGGAGAGGGGGGGTTCTCGGGTTATAAAGGGGAGGGGGTCCGGTGCCTTGGGGAGGGGCACGGCGGCGGGGCGTGGCCGAGCGGACTCGGCATGGGCGGCGTGGCGGGACTCCTCCCGTCTGGAGCGCGAGGGGAGGGGAGTTGGGCGGGCGGTGGGCTGGGCCCTTGGCCCAAAGGGCGGCGCGGTTTTTTTTTAAAAAAAAAACGAAACGAATTAAAAATAAAACCAACAAACTCCAAATTAAATAAAATTAATTTTCCCCGACTCCTAAAAATGAGTCGAACAAAATGAACTTTAAAACGGGGCAAAATGCATATTTTTAAAATACTCATTTTTTCCCTAAAGCAAATAAACTTTCAAAAACCAAAATTGATTTATTTATTAAATCTTCATTTTTCCTAAATGTTGGGAAAGTCATATTATTCCCTCTCTTATTTTTTTTGTAGGAAAAAGTTATGAAGATAATTAAATAAATCCAATGATCCTATATTTTCAAAATTTGAGAAATCTCAAATATGAAAATAATGAAATCTCCAACTCTCTCCGAGGGTCCTTGAGTTGCGTGAAATTTTCTAGGATCGGAAAAATGCGAGAAAATATGATATGCATGATGACTTAATATATAACATTCCAAATTGAAAATTTGGGATGTTACATCAATAGTCTAGTCTATAAAAGAAAACTACAAAAAATTGCATTGAGGTTGCCACGTATTATCCATCTTTATAATGTCTTTTTTGAAAAAAATGGAATTGAGGTTGCCACATATTATCCATCTTTTGTGAAAACAGGAAAGTTGTGCTAAAGTGTTAGAAGAAGAATGCAATAAAATGTTTGGCACTAAATCTTTGAATGATGAGCATGATTGCAATGTTGTTAGTATGAATTCTTTAAATATCCATGATGCTAATGATATACAAAGCTACAAGCTTGGGGATGCTATGTTTGATGAATATGATATTTTTAGTCCCCCAAGTTTTGATGAGAAAAATTATTATGATGAAAGCATGCCTCCTATTTTATGATAATTATATTGATGAAAGTGGATTTGGAGAGGTCACGACTTTATTTAGTGATGAATCCACTATTTCGGAAGAGGTTCCAATTGATTATGAGAACAAAGTTGCTATCTATGATGATTATTGTGATGACATGTATGCTATAAAGAATAATGATAACCATGAAACATGTCATCATGATTTTAATTTTCAATTGGATTATGCCTCACATGATAGTTATTTTGTTGAGTTTGCTCCCACTACTATGAATGAAAAGAATTTTGGTTATGTGGTGAGTAGTAAAATTTCTATGCTTGTGCATCATGAGAATGATATTTTATGTGATTGTTATATTGTTGAATTTATTCATGATTCTACTAAAAATTATTATGAGGGAGGAATATATGCTTGTAGGAATTGCAATAATATCAAATTCCCTCTCTATGTGTTGAAAAAATCTTGAAGATATACTTGTTTTGCCTTCCTATGCTAGTTGATTCCTGTTCCCATAAATTGTTTGCTCGCAAAATCCCTATGCATAGGAAGTGAGTTAGACTTAAATGTTCTAGTTATATGCTTCATGATGCTCCCATTATGTTTCAATTCTTATCTTTTATGTGAGCATCATTGAAATCATCATGCCTAGCTAGAAAGGCATTAAAGAAAAGCGCTTGTTGGGAGACAACCCGATATTTACCCCTACTGTTTTTGTGTGTTCACATGATTAAGATACTGTAGTAATCATTTTTTATAGCTTTAGTTTCAATAAAGTGCCAAGTAAAGCATTTGGGATAGTGTGGATGATAGTTGATTCATTTCTGTCCAAAAACAGAAACTTTTGCACCCAGTCACAGAATTGTTAAAAATCACTATAGCGTCGAAACATTCTGAACTTTTTACAGTCTATTGATATAAAAATTTACCAGGTTGTCCTAATTTTTCAGAATTTTTGGAGTTACAGAAGTATGAGTTCAATTCAGATCTTTACAGATTGTTCTGTTTTTGAAGATTCTGTTTTCGATGCATAGTTTGCTTGTTTTCTAGTTTCTATGGCTTACATTGCTTAATATAAATTGTAGATATGATAGGGTACAGTAGGCATCATGTGAGAAAAATTATGAATCTTGTCTTGACAATACCAAAGTGGATGATTTGTTTTATTATACTAACGGAGCTCACGAGTTTTCTGTTAAGTTTTGTGTTGTGAAGTTTTCAAGTTTTGGGTGAAGTTTCGATGAAATGCGGAATAAGGAGTGGCAAGAGCCTAAGCTTGGGGATGCCCAAGGCACCCCAAGGTAATATTCAAGGACAACCAAGAGCCTAAGCTTGGGGATGCCCCGGATGGCATCCCCTCTTTCGTCTTTGTTCATCGGTAACTTTACTTGGGGCTATGTTTTTATTCACCACATGATATGTGTTTTGCTTGGAGCGTCATTTTATTTTATTTTGTTTTGCTTTCTGTTTTAATAAAATATTAAGATCTGAAATTCTTAATGTTAGAGAGTCTTCACATAGTTACATAATTATTCGACTACTCATTGATCTTCACTTATATCTTTTGGAGTAGTTTGCCATTTGCTCTAGTGCTTCACTTATATCTTTTTAGAGCATGACGGTGATTTTATTTTGAAGAAATTATTCAACTCTCATGCTTCACTTATATCATTTTGAGAGTCTCTAAACAGCATGGTAATTTTCTTAGGTTATGAATTTAGTCCTAATATGATAGGCATCCAAGAGGGATATAATAAAAACTTTCATATAAAGTGCATTGAATACTATGAGAAGTTTGATTCCTTATGATTGTTTTGAGATATGAAGATGGTGATATTAGAGTCATGCTAGTAAGTAGTTATGAATTTGAGAAATACTTGTGTTAAAGTTTGTGATTCCCGTAGCATGCACGTACGGTGAACCGTTATGTGCTGAATTCGGAGCATGAGATATTTTTTGATTGTCTTCCTTGTGAGTGGCGGTCGGGGATGAGCGATGGTCTTTTCCTACCAATCTATCCCCCTAGGAGCATGCGTGTAGTACTTCATTTCGATAACTAATAGATTTTTGCAATAAGTATGTGAGTTCTTTATGACTAATGTTGAGTCCATGGATTATATGCACTCTCACCCTTCCACCATTGCTAGCCTCTCTAGTACCGCGCAACTTTCGCTGGTACCATGCACCCACCATATACCTCCTCACAACAGCCACCATGCCTACCTATTATGGCATTTCCATAGCCATTCTGAGATATATTGCCATGCAATTTTCCACCGTTCCGTTTATTATGACACGCTTCATCACTGTCATATTGTTTTCCATGATCATGTAGTTGACATCGTATTTGTGGCAAAGCCACCTTTCATAATTCTTTCATACATGTCACTCTTGAGTCATTGCACATCCCGGTACACCGCCGGTGGCATTCATATAGAGTCATATATTTGTTCTAGTATCGAGTTGTAATTCTTGAGTTGTAAGTAAATAAATGTGTGATGATCATCATTATTAGAGCATTGTCCTAGTGAGGAAAGGATGATGGAGACTATGATTCCCCCACAAGTCAGGATGAGACTCCGGACAAAAAAAACAGGCCAAAAAAGAGAGGACCCAAACAAAAAACAAAAAAAATGAGAGAAACAGAGAGAAGGGGCAATGCTACTATCCTTTTACCACACTTGTGCTTCAAAGTAGCACCATGATCTTCATGATGGAGAGTCTCCTATTTTGTCACTTTCATATACTAGTGGGAAATTTTCATTATAGAACTTGGCTTGTATATTCCAATGATGGGCTTCCTCAAATTGCCCTAAGTCTTCATGAGCAAGCGAGTTGGATGCACACCCACTTAGTTTATTTTTGAGCTTTCATAAACTTATAGCTCTAGTGCATCCGTTGCATGGCAATCCCTACTCAGTCACATTGATATCTATTGATGGGCATCTCCATAGCCCGTTGATATGCCTAGTTGATGTGAGAGTATCTCCTTATTTTTGTCTTCTCCACAACCACCGTCTACTCCACCTATAGTGGTATGTCCATGGCTCACGCTCATGTATTGCGTGAAAGTTGAAAAAGTTTGAGAACATCAAAAGTATGAAACAATTGCTTGGCTTGTCATCGGGGTTGTGCATGATTTAAATATTTTGTGTGATGAAGATGGAGTATAGCCAGACTATATGATTTTGTAGGGATAAGCTTTCTTTGGCCATATTATTTTGAGAAGACATAATTGCCTTGTTAGTATGCTTGAAGTATTATTGTTTTTATGTCAATGTTAAACTTTTGTTTTGAATCTTATGGATCTGAACATTCATGCCACAATAAAGAATATTACATGGATGAATATGTTAGGTAGCATTCCACATAAAAATTCTGTTTTTATCATTTACCTACTCGAGGACGAGCAAGAATTAAGCCTGGGGATGCTTGATACGTCTCCAATGTATCTATAATTTTTTATTATTCCATGATATTATATTATCTATCTTGGATGTTTTATACGTATTTATATGCTATTTTATATGATGTTTTGGACTAACCTATTAACCTAGAGCCCAGTGCCAGTTTCTTTTTTTCCTTGTTTTTGAGTTTCGTAGAAAAGGAATATCAAACGGAGTCCAAATGAGCTGAAAATTTACGGAGATTTTTTATGGACCAGAAGAAGCCCCCGAAGCAAAAGAGTTGGGCCAGAAGTGCCATGAGGCCTCCACAAGGGTGGAGGGCGCCCCCACCCCCCTAGGGCGCGCCCTCCGACCTTGTGGGCTCCTCGTGGACCCTCCTGACTTGTTCTCGATGCCAATAATTCCTATGAATACCAAAACCTCCAGAATAGAACCTAGATCGGGTGTTCCGCCGCCGCAAGCTTCTGTAGCTGATACGTCTCCAACGTATCTATAAATTTTTTATTGTTCCATGCTATATTATATTCTGTTTTGGACATTATTGGGCTTTATTATACACTTTTATATTATTATTGGGACTAACCTATTAACCGGAGGCCCAGCCTAGAATTGCTGTTTTTTTGCCTATTTCAGAGTTTCGCAGAAAAAGAATATCAAACGGAGTCCAAACGGAATGAAACCTTTGGGAACGTGATTTTCGGAACGAACGTTATCCAGAGGACATGGACCCTACGTCAATACATCAACTAGGAGGGCACGAGGTAGGGGGCGCGCCTACCCCCCCTGGGCGCGCCCTCCACCCTCGTGGGCCCCATGTTGCTCCACCGACGTACTTCTTCCTCCTATATATACCCACGTACCGCCAAACTACCAAATACGGAGCCAAAAACCTAATTCCATCGCTGCAACCTTCTGTACCCGTGAGATCCCATCTTGGGGGCTTTTCCGGAGCTCCGCCAAAGGGGGCATCGATCACGGAGGGCTTCTACATCAACACCATAGCCTCTCCGATGATGTGTGAGTAGTTTACCACAGACCTGAGGGTCCATAGTTATTAGCTACTCCCTCCGTCCCATAATATAAGAGCGTTTTTGACACTACACTAGTGTAAAAACGCTCTTATATTGTGGGACAGAGGGAGTAGATGGCTTCTTCTCTCTTTTCGGATCTCAATACGATGTTCTCCCCATCTCTTGTGGAGATGTATTCGATGTAATCTTCTTTTGCGGTGTGTTTGTTGAGACCGATGAATTGTGGGTTTATGATCAAGTTTATCTATCAACAATATTTGAATTTTCTCTGAATTCTTTTATGTATGATTAGTTATCTTTGCAAGTCTCTTCGAATTATCAGTTTGGTTTGGCCTACTAGACTGATATTTCTTGCAATGGGAGAAGTGCTTAGCTTTGGGTTCAATCTTGCGGTGTCCTTTCCCAGTGACAGTAGGGGCAGCAAGGCACGTATTGTATTGTTGCCATCGAGGATAACAAGATGGGGTTTATATCATATTGCATGAGTTTATCCCTCTACATCATGTCATCTTACTTAAAGCGTTACTCTGTTCTTATGAACTTAATACTCTAGATGCATGCTGGATAGCGGTCGATGTGTGGAGTAATAGTAGTAGATGCAGGCAGGAGTCGGTCTACTTGTCTCGGACGTGATGCCTATATACATGATCATACCTAGATATTCTCATAACTATGCTCAATTCTATCAATTGCTCAACAGTAATTTGTTCACCCACCGTAATACTTATGCTCTTGAGAGAAGCCACTAGTGAAACCTATGGCCCCCGGGTCTATTTTCCATCATATTAATCTTCCAACACTTAGTTATTTTTATTGCCTTTTACTTTTACTTTGCATCTTTATCATAAAAATACCAAAAATATTATCTTATCATATTTATCAGATCTCACTCTCGTAAGTGACCGTGAAGGGATTGACAACCCCTTTATTGCGTTGGTTGCGAGGATTTATTTGTTTGTGTAGGTGCAAGGGACTCATGCGTGGCCTCCTACTGGATTGATACCTTGGTTCTCAAAAACTGAGGGAAATACTTACGCTACTTTGCTGCATCACCCTTTCCTCTTCAAGGGAAAACCAACGCAGTGCTCAAGAGGTAGCAAGAAGGATTTCTGGCGCCGTTGCCGGGGAGTCTACGCAAAAGTCAACATACCAAGTACCCATCACAAACCCTTATCTCCGCATTACATTATTTTCCATTTGCCTCTTGTTTTCCTCTCCCCCACTTCACCCTTGCCATTTTATTCGCCCTCTCTTTCCCGTTCGCTTCTTTTTCATTTGCTTGTCGTTATGGCTAGTCCCCTCTCTGCTCCTTTGTCCCCTGAGTTTGAAGTTCTTCACTTTAAACAAAGACAAGGAGAAAATTTAAAATATGCTTGGCATAGGATGATGGAATCTTACCGTAATTGCACCTTAGAGGTGAGTTTTAGAATTTTGCTTCGCAGTTTTTACGTTGGACTAAATATGTCCCATAGACAACTCTTGGATTGTGTTGCTAAAGGAAATTTTATTGAAATTGATCCCAGTATTGCGCATGAAATCATAGAGGGGGTAGTGGGAACACTACCTCAACAAAAAAAGGTCCACAACATAACCAGGAAGAGACACAAGTTTTTGAAAAAAATTGCGAAGTAACTAATATCCTACAAAAGTCTCTTGGACCTCTCAAGAGCGTTAGCGAAAATATTCACCGCATGAATATGCTGATTATCCTTTGCAATAAACGGTTGGATTCTTTAGATCTAAAAATTTCCAAATATGAAGGGAAACGTAAAGAACCTCCCGGATTCGAGCTTGATTCCACTAGAAAATTGAAAGCCAAAGATGACAATACGTAGATCTATCCTTGCTATTATGCCTAGCTAGGGGCGTTAAACGATAGTGCTTGTTGGGAGGCAACCCAATTTTATTTTTAGTTTTTTGCTTTTTGCTTCTGTTTAGGAATAAATATTTGATCTAGCCTATGGTTAGATTTGTTTTGATGTTTTAACTAGTGTTTGTGCCAAGTTTAACCTATAGGATCTTCTTGGATGATTGTTATTTGATCTTGCTGAAAATTGCAGAAACTTTCTGTTCACGAAAATAATTGTTAAAAATCACCAGAACGTGATAAAATATTGATTCCAATTGCTTCTGATCAATAAACAAATTTTCTAGGTCTTACTATTTTGGCTGAATTTTTGGATTTCCAGAAGTTTGCGTTAGTTACAGATTACTACAGACTGTTCTGTTTTTGACAGATTCTGTTTTTCGTGTGTTGTTTGTTTGTTTTGATGAATCTATGGCTAGTAAAATAGTTTATAAACCATAGATAAGTTGGAATACAGTAGGTTTAACACCAATATAAATAAAGAATGAGTTCATTACAGTACCTTGAAGTGGTGTTTTGTTTTCTTTCGCTAACGGAGCTCGAGAGATTTTCTGTTAAGTTTTGTGTTGTGAAGTTTTCAAGTTTTGGGTAAAAGATTTGATGGATTATGGAACAAGGAGTGGCAAGAGCCTTATCTTGGGGATGCCCATGGCACCCCAAGATAATCTAAGGACACCAAAAAACCAAAGCTTGGGGATGCCCCGGAAGGCATCCCCTCTTTCGTCTACTTCCATTGGTAACTTTACTTGGAGCTATATTTTTATTCACCACATGATATGTGTTTTGCTTGGAGCGTCTTGTATGATTTGATTCTTTGCTTTTAAGTTTACCACAATCATCTTTGCTGGACACACCTTTTGAGAGAGACACACATGATTTGGAATTTATTAGGATACTCTATGTGCTTCACTTATATCTTTTGAGCTATATAGTTTTTGCTCTAGTGCTTCACTTATATCTTTTAGAGCACGGTGGTGGTTCTGTTTTATAGAAACTATTATTCTCTCATGCTTCACTTATATTGTTTTGTGAGTCTTAAAACAGCATGGTAATTTGCTTAAATTGGGAAATTAATCCTAATATGCTAGGTATTCAAGACTAGTAAAACTTTCTTATGAGTGTGTTGAATACTAAGAGAAGTTTGATGCTTGATGATTGTTTTGAGATATGGAGGTAGTGATATTAAAGTTGTGCTAGTTGATAGTTGTGAATTTGAGAAATACTTGTGTTGAAGTTTGCAAGTCCCATAGCATGCACGTATGGTAAAAGTTATGTAACAAATTTGAAACATGAGGTGTTCTTTGATTGTCCTCCTTATGAGTGGCGGTCGGGGACGAGCGATGGTCTTTTCCTACCAATCTATCCCCTTAGGAGCATGCGCGTAGTGCTTGGTTTTTGATGACTTGTAGATTTTTGCAATAAGTATGTGAGTTATTTATAACTAATGTTGAGTCCATGGATTATACGCACTCTTACCCTTCCATCATTGCTAGTCTCTTCGGTACCGTGCATTGCCCTTTCTCACATTGAGAGTTGGTGCAAACTTCACGGTGCATCAAACCCGTGATATGATATGCTCTTTCACACATAAACCTCCTTATATTTTCCTCAAAACAGCCACCATACCTACCTATTATGGCATTTCCATAGCCATTCCGAGATATATTGCCATGCAACTTTCCACCGTTCCGTTTATTATGACACGCTCATCATTGTCATATTGCCTTGCATGATCATGTAATTGACATCGTATTTGTGGCAAAGCCACAATTCATATTTTTTCATACATGTCACTCTTGATTCATTGCTATCCCGGTATACCGCCGGAGGCATTCATATAGAGTCATACTTTGTTCTAGTATCGAGTTGTAATCATTGAGTTGTAAATAAATAGAAGTGTGATGATCATCATTCATAGAGCATTGTTCCAAAAAAAGAAAGGCAAAATAAACAAAGGCCCAAACAAAAAAGAAAATAAAAGGGACAATGCTACTATCCTTTTTTCCATACTTGTGCTTCAAAGTAGCACCATGATCTTCATGATAGAAAGTCTCTTGTTTTGTCACTTTCATATACTAGTGGGAATTTTTCATTATAGAACTTGGCTTGTATATTCCATCAATGGGCTTCCTCAAATGCCCTAGGTCTTCGTGAGCAAGCAAGTTGGATGCACACCCACTTAGTTTCTTTTGTTGAGCTTTCATGCATTTATAGCTCTAGTGCATCCGTTGCATGGCAATCCCTACTCCTTGCATTAACAACAATCGATGGGCATCTCCATAGCTCATTGATTAGCCGCCTTGATGTGAGACTTTCTCCTTTTTGTCTTCTCCACATAACCCCCATCATTATATTCTATTCCACCCATAGTGCTATATCCATGGCTCACGCTCATGTATTGCGTGAAGGTTGAAAAAAGTTTGAGATTACTTGTGGCGACCGAATTCTCCGGGTGCTAATCCCAGGAAAAATGGTCCTTGTGCTTATCAACCCCAGGATAACTGTTAGCTGATAAGGCACTAACTTGATACAAAAAATCCAAGCAAAAAAACAATATGTGTAGCACAAGACCATTCTGGCCTGTGAGTACAACAAAAGGTTTTACTAAAGGTTGATGGCGGAAGCGGGTTATGAAATATCCTCGTCTATGGGACTCCATTTCCCGCAGGAACAGCTGACCAGGATAACTCCTATCTTCGCGTGGATGTTATCTCCGTTGCCTAGGTTCTGGGACTGTCACCGCAACGCTCCTCTCCAAGCATGAGATCTGGCCAAGACAATAGCCAGGGACAAGCCAGTGAGTACTTTGAATGTACTCGCAAACACAATGAACACAGACATGATTTAACAATGATGTACTGAAAAATATTATGCTCAAGACGTTAGTCACATGAGATAAGTAAAACTCTGATGCGTACAAGCATGTTATTTATGGATATACAATAATATGGTAGTATAAAAATCATGAAGTAAATAACACAAAAGAAATGCCACAATCGGGCGTCTGAGTGACACCGCATAGAGGGCTTATAAATAAACAAGAACAATGCCGCAGTCGAGCGTCTGAGCGACACCGCATAAAGGGCTTTAAAAGAAATGCCACAGTCGGGCGTCTGAGCGACACCGCATAAAGGGCTTTAAAATAAATGCCACAATCGGGCGTCTGAGCGACACCGCATAAAGGGCTTTAAAAGAAATGCCACAATCGGGCGTCTGAGCGACACCGCATAAAGGGCTTTAAAAGAAATGCCACAATCGGGCGTCTGAGCGACACCGCATAAAGGGCTTTAAAAGAAATGCCACAATCGGGCGTCTGAGCGACACCGCATAAAGGGCTTTAAAAGAAATGCCACAATCAGGCGTCTGAGCGACACCGCATAAAGGGCTTTAAAAGAAATGCCACAATCGGGCGTCTGAGCGACACCGCATAAAGGGCTTTAAAAGAAATGCCACAATGAATATCCAGGAGGTAGAACCATCCCAGGGATATTCGATAATACCAGAAAAATTTCACGGGTTAGTTCACATCCAAAATAGTAATCATAAATTTTCACAAGTCACAATCGTGCTTCCAGGTTTAACAGTTTCACCTGCGAAGACCGACACTAAGACCGACACTTGACCCATCCCAAACTGTAATCCTTAACCATGGACACGGCTATTCGAATAGGTTTAATCTCTGCAGAAGGTGTACTCTTTACCCACGAGTAACGGATTTCCTTAGTCCATCGGGACTAATTCCGTCTACAGTCTTTTTGTTGAAAACACACCTAACTTGCACACACCAGCTTAACTCACATGTGTCTGGAATCACCCACGACACCTGTTAAGCAAAACTCTAAGTGGGGAGGCCACAACCTCGACGTAACATGGGATCACAAAATTTTTACCGCGCGTAACCAAGACAAGGGCCTTCCCTACTTTCCTCCCGGTATACGTGAAAGGCATATGTCGGTGATTTCAATCACAATCATCTCAACTTCATTTGCATGAGACCTGTTAACATGCACTCATGAGTAGGAACACCTTCTCACATAAAATGACGTATGCACGTGTCGGGGTGGTGTTGCCACCGTGCTATGCAACATACACAAAAATTCACCAGGGTTCACAATGCTTGCCTTCAGGTCATGGGAAGGAACGGTGCATCCAAATCATCATGAAATCTTCAAAAATCCTATTTAAAAGAATGTATTTGAATTACCACACAAAATAAAAACAGCACAAAAAGTTGGTTTGAATTTTTTTTCAAATAAATCTTAAAATAAACTAGACAATATTTGAGAGAGGTAGCAAAAAGAATCAATTCATTTGGAGTTGTTTTCAAAAATATACAGCCGCTCAAAGTTTGGTCAAAATCTGATATTTAAAATAAAACCAGAAAGAAAACGTTTCGAAATATACGTACACGTCGAAGGCGCATTTTGAAAATGCGCTTCCACTTATCCAGCGTGGACTGCGCCTGAGTCACTGCCAGTGGGTCAAGGGGCCCCACCGGTCGTTTGACCAGTCTCCTTCCCTCTCCTTCCTCTGGCGAACGGAGGCGGGGACTCCGGCGATCTTCGCCGGCGTTAGGCGGCTCCTCGAGGGCATCCGAGTGCAGGATGGATCCGCCACTCCTAGGCGGTCCTTCCGGTGGTTGTAGGGTAGCCGGGGGTGGAGGGAGTCGCCGGCGGCGAGCTCCAGCGGAGGGGCATTCGGTGGATAGTGAGTTTGGGGCTGCGGTGGTCTCCGGCCAAAATTGAGCGAGGGGTTGTGCTCATGAGAGGAAGGAGAGTTCTTGGTGGAGAGAGTGGAGAGGGAGAGGCACTGGTGGCGATGGAATCGGCCAGGGCTTGGCGGCGACCGAACCGGCCGGACTCGGGGAAGAAGGCCTTCCCTTGCTCGACTGCTGGCCAAGGCAACACTAGGAGGATCATACGAGGTTGCTCGAGGACTCGGTTGAGCTCCGGGGCCCTTATATACGCAGTGGAGGTCGGTTCTGGGGCGGCCGGCGATAAGGACGATGGCGAACCGCCTCCCTGTAGCTTGGGCGACGTGGCGGCGACGAGCGCTAGCGGACGAGGCTGCGGATGAGCTCGCACTGTTCCAGGAGGCAGGTGGCAAGCTGGGGTGGCTTTGGCGGTGCCGACCGTGGCAGAGGCGCGCTGCGGACGCCGGCGTGCCGCCAAAAGCTCTGTCGGCGGCGCTGTTGGCTGCCGGGGTGGCTTGGCGTGATGCTGAGACGAGGTTAGCGCGTGGCGTGGTGCTACAGAGCGGGCCAAAACCAGGGGGCCAGCGTGTCGGCTCGGGCGCGGTTCGTGCAATACGCGCGCTCTGGGCGCGTCCAGTGCACGCACGGAAGGTGTTCGATGAAATGCCATGGCCTGCTACAGGGCTTGGGTGAGGCTGGCAAGGAACCAGGCTAGGTTAAGGTTAGCAAGGGGATCAAGGGGCACGATGGATAGGCCAGGAGATCAAGTTCACCAAGTAAACTTGAAGTCATGCCAAAACTAGTCATGCACACAGGGTGTTTGACAAAATGCCAAAGGCACCTAGGTAGCTCTTGGAGTGGCCAAACTCTCCAGATCAATGTCTCTATGGATATAAGAGAGGGTGGTGAAGTCAGTTTGCAAAAAGGAGAAACTTGCTAGTGCAAGTTTTGCAAAACTACACTACGGACAGGGTGAGTGGCATCATTACATGGACCAAAAGTGTTCCAAATAGAGCATGCTCCTGGACTTAGGGGTTTTGCAAGGTTGACTACAAGCATGAGAAAACACAGGGTCATTAGAGCAAGAAATAATAGAGTTGTAGTAGAAAACACAAGTCTGGTCCAGAATGAAAAAGAGGCTGTTGCACTCAAATTTTCCAAAGAACATCACTATGCTTTTCCATAAAGTTGGATGGCATGCTACTACTGACATCCCAAAATTTTGGTGGAGGCTCTAGGGAAATATTTAAATGGGTTGTAGTGCAAAAATGCCCACTGGACCAGAGAAGCAAACCAGGTGAAAGAACCCAAAATAAGCAATGAAATAATTTTATTAGTGCACATAATTGATTTAGAGACATCTCATGACATCTCCAAATTTTGGTTGAAATTTTAAGTGATTCTATCAAATGGTTGTAGTACAAACAGAGCTCTAAAATCTAAAACAATCCATTTTAATGAATAAAGCTCAGGATGAAATGATCTAATAAATAAATCCACTGATTAAGAAAATGTTATAAAGAGTTGGCATAAAAGTCCCATATATTTTGGAAAGCTCCACTTGGGAAAAATGCAAAACTCCTTAACCATAAAAGAGGAGTTCTGAAAATCCACAGAAATAAAAATTTAAAACTCCTGGCAAAAATTTTAACATCAAAAACTTGGCCAGAGAATTTGGGGTGTTACAACTACTATTCCCCTTAGGAAAAATCTCGTCCTCGAGATTTGCAAAGAGTTAAAATTTAAACGAATAAGAATTAAAACGAAAGCGGCCACAGTGAGAGCAATAAGTGATGCAAAAATATAGTGTGGGATACTGGCGCGGTGTGGGGGAAAAATCCACGGTTGTGGGAAAAAAAACTAGCGATTTCTACACTGGACAAAAATTTAGAATAAATCCTAAATTTTAAAATACGATGGTCGCATCCGAGAGCACAGTGCTCTCTCTGGCTGACTGGTGGACCCGGGCCCATGGTCAGCCTCTTCTCCTTCCTCCGGCTCTTTCTTCTTCCTCTCTCCCGCGCGCTTCCCTGCGCTTTCTCCACCGGCGACGCCTAGCGCGTAGGGTACCAAGGCCGTACCGCGGTAGTGCGTGGCGCGCTAGCTGCCGGTGCAGCGTGCACTCACCTCGCGGGCCAGTGCGCTGTCGGCACTGCTCGCGGATTCGCCTCCGAACACCGGCGGTCGGGCGACGAGCGGCGCTGGTGGACCTCGCCCACCGTACACCGAGCTCGAGCTTATAAAACGACCGCGGCGTTCTCCTCTTCTTCCTCACACCTGGCCTCGCTCGTCCTTCTCTCTTCTTCTCCTCTGTTTCCGCTTGCCGGAGCTCGAGGCGAGGCGCTAATGGCGGAGGAGGCACCGGACTGGTACGTGATCCTGCTGTGCGGAGGGCTGGCAGCGGTGCTGGGGCTCTCGGTGCTCCTATGCGCGATGATCCTCGACGATCGTCGTGATGCCGCTGCTCGGTTGCTGGCTCTCCGTGGTGGCGGTGACCATGATGAGTAGGTGGGGTGTGCCGGGTGTTAACTGTTGTTCGGAGGTGCTTAGTTAGACGCAACACAGTTGCAAAATTTTGCAAGCAGTGTAATGTGTTCGTGTAATTGCGGTGGTGAGTCTGCTGCCGTGGTGCTGTGAGAAATAAATGATCTATGTCGTGAGAAAACATATGATGCGGCAACTCAGGGAAAAGAAATCACGCTCCAGGATTTCTCGCGAGGGGAAACAGTAATACACTAGAGTCCAAAAGCGACAGAGCTTCTTACAAAAATGAATTACTCGCTGCGAAACTCGGGGTACTAAGCATAAGTTACAACACATAAATTAAAATCGACAATAAATACAGCGGTGCATCTAAATTGAAAACAGTAATTGGGCGGGTCTTGAGAAAATGTTTCGGTACTAGGATACACTCTTCTTCTATCGGAGGAGTGGATTGACCAGTCGATGTATGTGTCTCTCTGGTCGGGCCTCAAAGATCTGCCGATGGCGATCGAGATTTAAATCCATGAGGCTCTGCAGATAACCCATCACATGTTGGGTCAAACATTCTTCTTGCGATGACGTATTGGGCGAGGTTGGCCAAGACTGGGTCTCTCTCAATCGTCCACCGAAAGGATGTTACTCCTCCGGTGCTGCACGGCTCGAAAATAGTAATACCCTCGTTATTTGGCGTAGGGTACCGTGAATCGCAGGCGAGCAAGCGCTTCATCGCAGCAGCTTCTCTGACCATGTCGGGTTGGCATAGATTTCCCCACGAAGGAGACTTCTGTGGGGTCATGGTTTGGGTTTACGGGCGGGATGTGCACGGCTGCCCAATATCTCGAGGTGGAAGGGGTGATCCTTGATTTGAACAGCTCGTACTGGGGTGGCTGGATTGCGCCCATGGTACTGCGGGTAAAATCCCACAATATCTTGACAAAACTACCTGGGGTAGCATCTGGAGTCCTCAGATAAATACTAGGGCTCGGCATGGCAGGAAATGGTTGTGGGGATGGTGCACAAGGTGAAGGTGCTTGGCAAGGTCACTCGGTGGCCCTTTTATAGCACCGGGGCTGGGTCATTTACCGTGGTAAAAGGTAAAGAATCGGCCGGCTCAACTCGGGGTCAAACACAGGTACACGTATCTTACTAAAGTGACGTATCACTGTGGATGTTGTCGGGGCGGTTCTGGGAGGCTGCGCCAAGAGAAATCACACTGCATGCCAATACATCCATGCAAAACTACTATATAAAACAGATGCATGATGCCAGGCTGCGCTAATCTAAGGAATCACAGAATTACAAAGCGAGGATACACTGGGACTCGGCACTACTCGAGTGTCTCAGTCTACTTCGTTTACATCCAAGCGGGCGTCCCTTGTGGACGTCGAGGCTTCCCCACGGTTCTCATCGTCGGAATTTGCTGGAGAGGGCTATGGGGCTGCAGGCTCGGGGTAGTGATGATGACCGTCACGGGGATTGTTGACCACAACCCCGTTGGAGTGTGCTCCCAGGAGGCGACGAAGCACTTCTGGGGTCATCAAAGCACCTTGGCTGACGGCTGGGGCTGGCCTCAGGGTCTCAATCAGTTGTCCAAACAGCACGACGGGGTTGTCGGCGTTGGGCTCGATCTCCTCCCTCGCTGGGGCTCGACGAACCAGCTCTCCACGAGCTGCGACCAGATCAATAGTGATCTGATCGAATAGGTCCTCCCGTGCACTTACATAGCGCACTAGATGCGAATGCAGGTCTATCTCGTGGTCTCCGTTGGCAACTTGAGGTGGTCTACCATACCCTTCACTCACAGGGTAGTAGTGGAGCGAGCGACGCTTAACTACAGGCGGCAGTGCGGAGTTGAACTATAGCCTCTCGAGCAGCTAGTTGGATGGCTTGCGGCTCAAAGGAAGTAGTTCTTCCGGTGAACCTGTAGGGGCGCTCGGGTGCCAGACCCCTACCATAGATATGTACAGTGGCCCAGAATTGACGGCTCTCGCCACTAATGGGTCCTTGGTACACAACATATTCGGGTGGCTCTTCTAACGCATAGGCACGGCGGGTAAGGTTTGCGAGTATGGTCACAAAACCTCCAAGGTTGGTTGCTGTAGTCTCATGGTGTACTACGGGACCAGGCATTGTGGCTTGGTTTTGGGATAGCGGCTGTGCTGGGCTGGGTTGAGGCGAGCGCGTCCCTTTTTATAGAAAAAGGGGACGGAGTCTTACTTCGCACGCTTGCGAATGAGACGCCTTTGGTGCTGGTCACCGGTGGGTGATAGACGGGCTAATTGATAGGTTGGGCACCGACTGCAGAAAGCGTCGGGTCACTGTGTGGCTATCTTGTGCAAGAAGCTTGGCTGAGGTCTTGGTTATGGCTTGGTGGGTTATTAGCCTAAGTTTATTGACCTGGCTAAGATAGGATTAGCCAATGGTCAGCCTGGCTCTGATACCAAGTCTGTGGCGACCGAATTCTCCGGGTGCTAATCCCAGGAAAAATGGTCCTTGTGCTTATCAACCCCAGGATAACTGTTAGCTGATAAGGCACTAACTTGATACAAAAAATCCAAGCAAAAAAACAATATGTGTAGCACAAGACCATTCTGGCCTGTTACAACAAAAGGTTTTACTAAAGGTTGATGGCGGAAGCGGGTTATGAAATATCCTCGTCTATGGGACTCCATTTCCCACAGGAACAGCTGACCAGGATAACTCCTATCTTCGCATGGATGTTATCTCCGTTGCCTAGGTTCTGGGACTGTCACCGCAACGCTCCTCTCCAAGCATGAGATCTAGCCAAGACAATAGCCAGGGACAAGCCAGTGAGTACTTTGAATGTACTCGCAAACACAATGAACACAAGCATGATTTAACAATGATGTACTGAAAAATATTATGCTCAAGACGTAAGTCACATGAGATAAGTAAAACTCTGATGCGTACAAGCATGTTATTTATGGATATACAATAATATGGTGGTATAAAAATCATGAAGTAAATAACACAATAGAAATGCCACAATCGGGCGTCTGAGCGACACCGCATAGAGGGCTTATAAATAAACAAGAACAATGCCGCATGATCGAAGGCCCGAGCGACACCGCATAAAGGCCTTTAAAAGAAATGCCACGGTCGGGCGTTGAGCGACACCGCATAAAGGGCTGTAAAAGAAATGCCACAATCGGGCCTCGAGCGACACCGCATAAAGGGCTTTAAAAGAAATGCCACGACGGGCGGCGTCGGCGACACCGCATAAAGGGCTTTAAAAGAAATGCCACAATCGGGCGTCGAGCGACACCGCATAAAGGGCTTTAAAAGAAATGCCACAATCAAGGCGTCTGAGCGACACCGCATAAAGGGCTTTAAAAGAAATGCCACAATCGGGCGTCTGAGCGACACCGCATAAAGGGCTTTAAAAGAAATGCCACAATCGGGCGTCTAAGCGACACCGCATAAAGGGCTTTAAAAGAAATGCCACATTGAATATCCAGGAGGTAGAACCATCCCAGGGATATTCGATAATACCAGAAAAATTTCACGGGTTAGTTCACATCCAAAATAGTAATCATAAATTTTCACAAGTCACAATCGTGCTTCCAGGTTTAACAGTTTCACCTGCGAAGACCGACACTAAGACCGACAGTTGACCCATCCCAAACTGTAATCCTTAACCATGGACACGGCTATTCGAATAGGTTTAATCTCTGCAGAGGGTGTACTCTTTACCCACGAGTAACGTATTTCTTTAGTCCATCGGGACTAATTCCGTCTCTGATCTTTTGTTGAAAACACACCTAACTTGCACACACCAGCTTAACTCACATGTGTGCGAATCACCCACGACACCTGTTAAGCAAAACTCTAAGTGGGAGGCCACAACCTCGGCGTAACATGGGATCACAAATTTTTACACAAGAAAGCTGGGAGCTACCCCTTTCGCTACAACCAAACACCCATGCTCCCGGACCGGTGGCATGACTACGGATGCCTCGATATCTTCCACCACGGCCTCTCTGTACGGTGTGTGCTAGGAAAGGGTTGACAACTTACTGAGCCATACCCTACTTGGTGTAGAGACGAGTGGTAGTACGAAGCAAGTATGGGGGTTACCTGCACAAGACTCGATCTACGGTCGACTCAGGAGGTTGTAATATTTCTTGCATGATTAGCATAACAATGCATATATCTCAAACAACAGATAGAAACACCACACGACATATCCCCCTCATGCCATACCGGACACGTCCGTCTCGACGGAGGACTAGGGGCAAGACCGTGTCTACCCAAGACAAGGGCCTTCCCGGCTTTCCTCCCGGTATACGTGGAAGGCATATGTCGGTGATTTCAATCACAATCATCTCAACTTCATTTGCATGAGACCTGTTAACATGCACTCATGAGTAGGAACACCTTCTCACATAAAATGACGTATGCACGTGTCGGGGTGGTGTTGCCACCGTGCTATGCAACATACACAAAAATTCACCAGGGTTCACAATGCTTGCCTTGAGGTCATGGGAAGGAACAGTGCATCAAATCATCATGAAATCTTCAAAATCCTATTTAAAAGAATGTATTTGAATTAACACACAAAATAAAAACAGCACAAAAAGTTGGTTTGAAATTTTTTCAAATAAATCTTAAAATAAACTAAACAATATTTGAGAGAGGTAGCAGAAAGAATCAATTCATTTGGAGTTGTTTTCAAAAAGATACAGCCGGTCAAAGTTTGGTCAAAATCTGATATTTAAAATAAAAACAGAAAGAAAACGTTTCGAAATATACATACACGTCGAAGGCGCATTTTGAAAATGCTTCCACTTATCCAGCGTGGATGCGCTGAGTCACCGCCGATGGGTCAAGGGGCCCCACCGGTCGGTTTGACCAGTCTCCTTCCCTCTCCTTCCTCGGCGAGCGGAGGGGGACTCGGCGATCTTCGCGGCGTTAAGGCGGCTCCTCGAGGGCATCCGAGTGCAGGGATGGATCCGCCACTCCTAAGCGGTCCTTCCGATGGTCGTAGGGTAGCCGGGGTGGAGGAGTCGCCGCCCGAGCTCCATGCGGAGGGGGCATTCAGTGGATAGTGAGTTTGGGGCTGCGGTGGTCTCCGGCCAAAATCGAGCGAGGTTGTGCCAGCGTGAGGAAGGGAGAGTTCTTGGTGGAGAGAGTGGAGAGGAGAGGCACTGGTGGCGATGGAATCGGCCAGGCTTGGCGGCGACCGAACCGGCGGACTCGGGAAGAAGGCCTTCCCTTGCTCGATTGCTGGCCAAGGCAACACTAGGAGGATCATACGAGGTTGCTCGAGGACTCGATTGAGCTCCGGGGCCCTTATATACGCGGTGGAGGTCGGTTCTGGGGCGGCCAGCGATAAGGACGACGGCGAACCGCCTCCCTGTAGCTTGGGCGACGTGGCGGCAACGAGCGCTAGCGGACGAGGCTGCGGATGAGCTCACACTGTTCCAGGAGGCAGCTGGCAAGCTGGGGTGGCTTTGGCGGCACCGACCATGGCAGAGGCGCGCTGCGGACGCCGGCGTGCCGCCAAAAGCTCTGTCGGCGGCGCTGTTGGCTGCCAGGGTGGCTTGGCGCGATGCTGAGAGGAGGTTAGCACGTGGCGTGGTGCTACAGAGCGGGCCAAAACCAGGGGGCCAGCGTGTCGGCTCCGGCGCGGTTCGTGCAATATGCGCGCTCTGGGCGCGTCCAGTGCACGCACGGAAGGTGTTCGATGAAATGCCATGGCCTGCTACAGGGCTTGGGTGAGGCCGGCAAGGAACCAAGGCTAGGTTAATGTTAGCAAGGGATCAAGGGCACGATGGATAGGCCAGAGATCAAGTTCACCAAGTAAACTTGAAGTCATGCCAAAACTGGTCATGCACATGGGTGTTTGACAAAATGCCAAAGGCACCTAGATAGCTCTTGGGTGGCCAAACTCTCCGATCGGTGTCTCTATGGATATAAGAGAGGGTGGTGAAGTCAGTTTGCAAAAGGAGAAACTTGCTAGTGCAAGTTTTGCAAAACTACACTTCGGACAGGAGTGAGTGGCA
Source organism: Aegilops longissima (assembly GCA_021605205.1). NCBI lineage: Eukaryota > Viridiplantae > Streptophyta > Magnoliopsida > Poales > Poaceae > Aegilops > Aegilops longissima. The sequence goes on along the minus strand of JAHIAM010001053.1, from coordinate 650,448 downwards.
TCATTACATGGACCAAAAGTGTTCCAAATAGAGCATGCTCCTGGACTTAGGGGTTTTGCAAGGTTGACTACAAGCATGAGAAAACACAGGGTCATTAGAGCAAGAAATAATAGAGTTGTAGTAGAAAACACAAGTCTGGTCCGAATGAAAAGAGGTCATTGCACTCAAATTTTCCAAAGAACATCACTATGCTTTTGCATAAAGTTGGATGGCATGCTACTACTGACATCCCAAAATTTTGGTGGAGGCTCTAGGGAAATATTTAAATGGGTTGTAGTGCAAAAATGCCCACTGGACCAGAGAAGCAAACCAGGTGAAAGAACCCAAAATAAGCAATGAAATAATTTTATTAGTGCACATAATTGATTTAGAGACATCTCATGACATTTCCAAATTTTGGTTGAAATTTTAAGTGATTCTATCAAATGGTTGTAGTACAAACAGAGCTCCAAAATCTAAAACAATCCATTTTAATGAATAAAGCTCAGGATGAAATGATCTAATAAATAAATCCACTGATTAAGAAAATGTTATAAAGAGTTGGCATAAAAGTCCCATATATTTTGGAAAGCTCCACTTGGGAAAAAATGCAAAACTCCTTAACCATAAAAGAGGAGTTCTGAAAAACCACAGAAATAAAAATTTAAAACTCCTGGCAAAAATTTTAACATCAAAAACTTGGCCAGAGAATTTGGGGTGTTACATTACTAAAGTATGAAACAATTGCTTGGCTTGTCATCAGGGTCGTGCATGATGAGAGCATTCTTGTGTAACGGAAATGCACCATGACTAAACTATATGATTTTGTAGGGATGAACTTTCTTTGGCCATGTTATTTTGAGAGGACATAATTGCTTAGTTAGTATGCTTGAAGTATTATTACCTTTATGTCAATATTAAACCTTTATATTGAATCTTTCGGATCTGAATATTCATACCATAATTAGGAGAATTATATTGAAATTATGCCAAGTAGCATTCCACATCAAAAATTATGTTTTTATCATTTACCTACTCGAGGACGAGCAGGAATTAAGCTTGGGGATGCTTGATACGTCTCCAACGTATCTATAATTTTTGATTGTTCCATGCTATATTACATTCTGTTTTGAACATTATTGGGCTTTATTATACACTTTTATATTATTTTCGGGACTAACCTATTAACCGGAGGCCCAAATAGAGATTTGCTTTTTTTGCCTATTTGAGTTTCATGAAAAAGAATATCAAACGGAGTCCAAACGGAATGAAACCTTCGGGAACGTGATTTTCAGAACGAACGTGATCCAGAGGACTTGGACCCTACGTCAAGACATAAATCAGGAGGGCACGAGGTAGGGGCGCCTACCCCCCTGGGCACGCCCTCCACCCTCATGGGCCCCACGTTGCTCCACCGACATACTTCTTCCTCCTATATATACCCACGTACCCCCAAACTACGAGATATGGAGCCAAAAACCTAATCCCACCGCCGCAACCTTCTGTACCCGTGAGATCCCATCTTGGGGCCTTTTCCGGAGCTCCGCCGGAGGGGCATCGATCACGGAGGGCTTCTACATCAACACCATAGCCTCTCCGATGATGTGTGAGTAGTTTACCTCAGACCTGCAGGTCCATAGTTATTAGCTAGATGCCTACTTCTCTCTTTTTGGATCTCAATACAATGTTCTCCACCTCTCTTGTGGAGATCTATTGGATGTAATCTTCTTTTGCGGTGTCTTTGTTGAGACCGATGAATTGTGGGTTTATGATCAAGTTTATCTATGAACAATATTTGAATCTTCTCTGAATTCTTTTATGTATGATTGGTTATCTTTGCAAGTCTCTTCGAATTATCAGTTTGGTTTGGCCTACTAGATTGATCTTTCTTGTAATGGGAGAAGTGCTTAGCTTTGGGTTCAATCTTGCGGTGTCCTTTCCGGTGTGATGAGGGCGATAAAGGCACGTATTGCATTGTTGCCATCAAGGATAACAAGATGGGGTTTATAACATATTGCATGAGTTTATCCCTCTACATCATGTCATCTTACTTAAAGCGTTACTCTGTTCTTATGAACTTAATACTCTACATGCATGCTGGATAGCGGTCGATGTGTGGAGTAATAGTAGTAGATGCAGGCAAGAGTCGGTCTACTTGTCTCAGACGTGATGCCTATATACATGATCATACCTAGATATTCTCATAACTATGCTTAATTCTGTCAATTGCTCAATAGTAATCTGTTCACCCACCGTAATACTTATGCTCTTGAGAGAAGCCACTAGTGAAACCTATGGCCCCCGGGTCTATTTTCCATCATATTAATCTTCCAACATTTAGTTATTTTTATTGCCTTTTACTTTTACTTTGCATCTTTATCATAAAAATACCAAAAATATTATCTTATCTTATCTATCAGATCTCACTGTCGTAAGTGACCGTGAAGGGATTAACAACCCCTTTATTGTGTTGGTTGCGAGGATTTATTTGTTTGTGTAGGTGTGAGGGACTCGTGCGTGGCCTCCTACTTGAATGATACGCTGGTTCTGAAAAACTGAGGGAAATACTTACGCTACTTTGCTGCATCACCCTTTCCTCTTCAAGGGAAATCCAATGCAGTGCTCAAGAGGTAGCAGTAGCCACGAAAAACTAATCGGGAGCCCGTTCCGGCACCCTGCCGGAGGGGGAATCCATCACCGGTGGCCATCTTCATCATCCCGGTGGTCTCCATGACGAGGAGGGAGTAGTTCAGCCTCGGGGCTGAGGCTATGTACCAGTAGCCATGTGTTTGATCTCTCTCTCTCTCTCGTGTTCTTGATTTGGCATGATCTTGATGTACCGCGAGCTTTGCTATTATAGTTGGATCTTATGATGTTTCTCCCCCTCTACCTTCTTGTAATGGATTGAGTTTTCCCTTTGAAGTTATCTTATCGAGTTGAGTCTTTAAGGATTTGAGAACACTTGATGTATGTCTTGCATGTCCTTATCTGTGGTGATAATGGGATATTCACGTGAACTACTTGATGTATGTTTTGGTGATCAACTTGCGGGTTCTGTGACCTTGTGAACTTATGCATAGGGGTTGGCACACGTTTTCATCTTGACTCTCCGGTAGAAACTTTTGGGAACTCTTTGAAGTTTTTGTGTTGGTTTGAGTAGATGAATATGAGATTGTGTGATGCATATCATATAATCAAACCCGCGGATACTTGTGCTGACATTGGAGTATCTAGGTGACGTTAGGGTTTTGGTTGATATGTGTCTTAAGGTGTTGTTTTAGTAGAACTCTAGGGCTGTTTGTGACACTTATAGGAATAGCCCAATAGATCGATCAGAGAGAATAACTTTGAGGTGGTTTCACAACCTACAATAATTAATCTCTTCGTTTATTCTCCGCTATTAGTGAGTTTGGAGTGACTCTTTGTTGCCTATTGAGGGATTGTTATATGATATAATTATGTTATCATTCTTGAGAGAACTTGCACTAGTGAAAGTATGAACCCTAGGCCTTGTTTCGAAGCATTACCATACGGTCTTTGCTCACTTTTGTTACTTGCTAGCTTGCTGTTTTTATATTTTCAGATTACAAAAACCTATATCTACTATCCATATTGCACTTGTATCACCATCTCTTTGCCGAACTAGTGCACCTATACAATTTACCATTGTATTGGGTGTGTTGGGGACACAAGAGACTCCTTGTTATTTGGTTGTAGGGTTGTTTGAGAGAGACCATCTTCATCCTAGGCCTCCCACGGATTGATAATCCTTAGGTCATCCACTTGAGGGAAATTTGCTGCTGTCCTACAAAACTCTGCACTTGGAGGCCCAACGACGTCTACAAGGATAAAGTTGAGTAGTAGACATCAGTTCCCAGTTGAATTGGCACGCAGAGCGAAGCCGCCAAATATAAAGAGTTGACCAGGGAGAAAAGTCTCCCCAGAAACAGCATCGTCGCCGATGACAAGGAGAGCCATCGATCCTTCTGTCGACGACACAACGGAAATCTCAATGAAAGCACCAATGTCGGTGTCAAAACTGGCAGATATCGGGTAGGGGGTCCCGAACTGTGCATCTGAGGATCAATGGTAACAACGGACAATGGGGACACAATGTTTACCCAGGTTCGGGCCCTCTTAAAGGAGGTAAAACCCTACATCCTGCTTGATTATATTTAACAAGTACAGGGGTTACAAGAGTTGATCTACCTCGAGATCGTAATAGCTAAACCCTAGTTGTCTAGCCTATGAGAATTCTGATGATCTCTATGGACTAAACCCTCCGGTTTATATGCACACCAGAGGGGCCAAGGGTTATAGAGAGTTGGTTTGCAGGGGAAAGAAATAACATATCCGGACATCAAACTTGCCATCCACGCATATAAGAGTCCTACCCGGACACGAGGGAAAAATCTTCTACTTTTATCTTCACGGCTCATCAGTCCGGCTCATATCAAATAGTCCGAACATCCGAGGACCCCCTAATCCAGGACTCACTCACTTTTCCTCTTGTTTTGGACTCTAATTTGCATGATTTGAATGAAACTAACCCTGGAATGACGCTGTTTTTAGCAGAACTACCATGGTGTTGTTTTTGTGCTGAAATAAAAGTTCTCGGAATGGAACGAAACTTTGCGAGGATTTTTCATATCAATAAAGAGAATTTCTGGAGCCAAGAACCACCGGAGAAGGGGCACCTGGGTGGGCACAACCCACCAGGGCGCCCCCCTCCAGGCGCGCCCAGGTGGTTTGTCCCCACCTGGTGGCCCCACAGACCCTGAAACCGACGCTATAAAATCCTATTTTCAGAGAAAAAATCAGAGAGAAAGAATTATCGTGTTCCACAAGACAGAGCTGTCGTCACCTCATGTTCTTCATCGGGAGGCTAGATCTGGAGTCCGTTTGGGGCTCCGGAGAGGGGGATCTTGGTTCTTTGTCATCACCAACCCTTCTCCATCGCCAATTCCATGATGCTCCCCACCGGGAGTGACTAATTCCTTTGTAGGCTCGCTGGTCGGTGAGGAGTTGGATGAGATTCATCACGTAATCGACTTAGTTTTGTTAGGGCTTGATCCCTATTATCCACTATGTTTTGAGATTGATGTTGCTATGACTTTCCATGCTTAATGTTTGTCACTTTGGGCCCGGGTGCCATGATTTCAGATCTGAACCGTTTATGTTATCACCATTATATCCATGTTCTAGATCCGATCTTGCAAGTTATAGTCACCTACTAGGTGTTATGATCCGGCAACCCATGAGTAACAATAGTCGGGACCACTCCCGGTGATGACCGTAGTTTGAGGAGTTCATGTATTCACCATGTGTTAATGCTTTGTTCCGGTTCTCTATTAAAAGGAGGCCTTAATATCCCTTAGTTTACAGTAGGACCCTGCTGCCACGGGAGGGTAGGACAAAAGATGTCATGCAAGTTCTTTCTATAAGCACGTATGAATATGTACGGAATACATGCCTACATTATATTTATGAACTGGACCTAGTGTCGTATCGCCCTAGGTTATAACTGTCACATGATGAATATCATCCAACAAATTACCGATCCAATGCCTACGAATTTCCTACATATTGTTCTTGCTAAGTTACTACTGCTACCATTACTATTGCACTTGTCACAAAATTACTGCTATCACTGTTACCGTTAGCATTGCTGCTACTATATATTATCAAAACTATCATACTACTTTGCTTCTGATCACTTTGTTGCAGATAATTAATCTGTAGGTGTGGTTGAATTGACAACTCAGCTGCTAATACTTGCAAATATTCTTTGGCTCCCCTTTTGTCGAATCTATAAATTTGGGTTGAATACTCTACCCTCAAAAATTGTTGCGATCCCACATACTTGTGGGTTATCAAGACCTTTTTTCTGGCGACATTGCCGGGGAGCATAGCTATATTTGTTGAGTCACTTGGGATTATAATCAATTTATCACTATGAAGAATGTGAAGGATGCTAAGACTAAGATTTTTCCCTCTAAGACGAGGGGAGGTAAGGAACTGCCATCTAGCTCTACTCTAGATTCACCTTCTGTTATAAGTAAACTTGCAACACCACCACATGCTATTAATCCTGATATGTCGCAAGTTATTGATGATGCTACTTCTGCTATGAATGATGCTTATGATGATGCTAGTACCTTGCATGATGATGATGTGCCACTAGGTGAATTTCTTGATGAACAAGTTGCTAGAGTAAGACAACATGATATTGTTGAAACTGATGATGAGCTTGAAACTAAAAATCTTGAAAAACCTACTAGAACTAGCCCTCCTAGATAAGAAATGCCTAAGGTACTGGAAGGTTATGTTATGAATGAATAGACAACTAGAGATATTCTTGCTTGTAAGGATAGAGATGATCTAGAGAAATTATTATGCAAGTATAAAGAAAAATCTCTGAATGCTATAATGCAATATGATCCTAAGTTTGCTACCTCACCTATCTTTATTGATGATAAGGATTATGAATTCTCTGTCGACCCATAGTTAATTACTTTGGTTGAATCTGATCCTTTCCATGGTTATGAAACTGAAACTGTTGTGGCACATCTTACTAAGTTGAATGACATTGCCACCCTTTTTACTCATGATGAGAAAACTCGCTATTACTATATCCTCAAATAATTTCCGTTCTCATTAAATTGTTTCCGTTCTCATTAAAGGGTGATGCTAAAACTTGGTACAATACTCTTGCCCTGGTTGTGTGCGTAGTCCCCAGGATATGATTTATTACTTCTCTGAAAAATACTTCACTGCTCATTAGAAACAAGCTGCCTTGCAGGAAATATTAAATTTGTGCAAATTGAAGAAGAGAGTCTCCCACAAGCTTGGGGGAGGCTTCTCCAATTGCTTAATGCTTTGAATGATCATCCTCTTAAGAAAAATGAAATACTTGATATCTTCTATAATGTACTAACCGATGCTTCTAGGGATTTCCTAGATAGTTGTGCTGGTTGTGTTTTCAGGGAACGAACTATTGGGCAAGCTGAAGAATTATTGAATAATATATTGAAAAATTATGATGATTGGACTCTTCCTGAACCATCTCCTAAACACACTCCGAGGAAGAGGGGTATATTATATCTCAGTCCTTAAGATATGCAAGAGGCAAAGAACTCTATGAAGTAAAAAGGTATTAAAGCTGAGGATGTCAAAATTTTACCTCCTATTGAAGAAATACATGGGCTTAATGCACCACTACCACCCAAGGTGGTAGAGGTAAATTCTCTAATGAAATTTAATGATAATGATAATCCTCACAGTATGCACCCTAGCCAATGCCTTTATGAGTTCGACAATTACATTAGAAAGCAAGATCAATTCAATGCAAATGTTATGAAACAATTGAAATACAATTCTGATATGATTGCTCGCTTGAGTGACTTGTTATATAGAATCTCAAATGATGTTAGGGGTGTGGGAAAGCATGCTTCTATGGTTCAAACTCAGTTAGAACAAGTTGCTAAATCTCAAAGAGAGTTACTAGATGAAATGAATAATAACATACATGCCATTGCTATTAGAGTAGCAACTAGAGGAGGTAAAATGACTCAGGAGCCACTTTATCCTGAGGGACATGTTGGGGAACATAGCATGCAATTTCAAAAAAAATCCTACGCTCACGCAAGATCTATCTAGGAGATGCATAGCAACGAGAGGGGGAGAGTGTGTCCACGTACCCTCTTAGACCGAAAGCGGAAGCGTTTGACAACCCGGTTGATGTAGTCGAACTTCTTCTCGTTCTGAGCGATCAAGCACCGAACGTACGGCACCTCCGAGTTCTGCACACGTTCAGCTCGATGACGTCCCTTGAACTCTTGATCCAGCAAAGTGTCGAGGGAGAGTTCCGTCAGCATGACGGCGTGGTGACGGTGATGGTGAAGTGATCTGCGCAGGGCTTCGCCTAAGCACTACGTGAATATGACCGAAGGCGTAAACTGTGGAGGGGGGCGCCGCACACAGCTAACAATTGTTGGTGTGTGTTCTAGCGGTGCCCCCTTCATATACAAAGGTTGGAGGGGAGGAGAGGCAGCCAAGGGGGCGCCCCAAGTAGGAGGAGTCCTACTTGGGCGCCTCCCAATCCGGCCTCTCCCCTTTCCTATTCCTATTCGGAGTAGGAAGGGAAGAGGGGGAAGGGGAATACTATTCCCTTTTTCCTTTCCTCCTTCCCCTTTCCTTCTCCAATTTGGCCAGCCCATATGGGAGGGGCACACCAGCCCCTTTGTGTCTGGTGTGTTTCCCCTCTTGGCCCATAAGGCCCATATCTTTTTCCGGGGGTGCCCGGAACCCCTTCCGGTGACCCGATAAGTACCTTGTGCATCCGGAAACATTTCCGGTGTCCGAATACCATCGTCCTATATATAAATCTTTACCTCTTGACCATTTCGAGACTCCTCTTCATCTGCGTGATCTCATCCGGGACTCCGAACAATATTCGGTCACCAAATCACATAACTCATATAATACAAAATTGTGATCGAACGTTAAGCATGCGGACCCTACGGGTTCGAGAACTATGTAGACATGACCGAGACATCTCTCCGGTCAATAACCAATAGAGGAACCTGGATGCTCATATTGTCTCCCACATATTCTACAAAGATCCTTATCTGTTGAACCGTAATGACAACATACGTTACTCCCTTTGTCATCGGTATGTTACTTGCCCGAGATTCGATCGTCGGTATCTTCATACCTAGTTCAATCTCGTTACCGGCAACTCTCTTACTCATTCCGTAATACATCATCTCGTAACTAACTCATTAGTCACATTGCTTGCAAGGCTTATTATGATGTGCATTACTGAGAGGGCCCAGAGATACCTCTCTAATACTCGGAGTGACAAATCCTAATCTCGATCTATGCCAACCCAACAAACACCTTCGGAGATACTTGTAGAGCATATTTATAATCACCCATTTACGTTGTGACGTTTGATAGCACACAAGGTATTCCTTCGATATCCGGGAGTTGCATAATCTCATAGTAGAAGGAATATGTATTTGATATGAAGAAAGCAATAGCAATAAAACTGAAATATCAATATGCTATGCTAATGGATGGGTCTTGTCCATCACATCATTCTACTAATGATGTGATCCCATTCATCAAATGACAACAAATGTCTATGGTTAGGAAACTTAACCATCTTTGCTTAATGAGCTAGTCTAGTAGAGGCTTACTAGGGACATGGTGTTTTGTCTATGTATCCACACATGTATCAAGTTTTCGGTTAATACAATTCTAGCATGAATAATAAAAATTTATCATGAAATAAGGAAATATAAAATATTAACTTTATTATCGCCTCTAGGGCATATTTCCTTCAGTCTCCCACTTGCACTAGAGTCAATAATCTAGTTCACATCGCCATGTGATTTAACACCAATAGTTCACATCTTTATGTGATTAACACCCATAGTTCACATCGCCATGTGACCTACACCCAAAGGGTTTACTAGAGTAAATAATCTAGTTCACATCACTATGTGATTAACACCCAAAGAGTACTAAGGTGTGATCATGTTTTGCTTGTGAGAGAAGTTTAGTCAACGGGTCTGACATATTCAAATCCGTATGTATTTTGAAAATTTCTATGTCTACAATGCTCTTCAAGGAGATACTCTAGCTAATTGCTCCCACTTTCAATGTATATCCAGATTGAGACTCAGAGTCATTCGGATTAGTGTCAAAGCTTGCATCGACGTAACTCCTTACGACGAACTCTTTGTCACCTCCATAACCGAGAAACATAACTGATGTCTACTACACAACCTTCTTCTTGTAGACGTTGTTGGGCCTCCAAGTGCAGAGGTTTGTAGGACAGTAGCAAATTTCCCTCAAGTGGATGACCTAAGGTTTATCAATCCGTGGGAGGCGTAGGATGAAGATGGTCTCTCTCAAGCAACCCTGCAACCAAATAACAAAGAGTCTCTTGTGTCCCCAACACACCCAAGACAATGGTAAATTGTATAGGTGCACTAGTTCGGCGAAGAGATGGTGATACAAGTGCAATATGGATGGTAGATATAGGTTTTTGTAAACTGAAAATATAAAAACAGCAAGGTAGCAAGTGGTAAAAGTGAGCGTAAACGGTATTGCAATGCGTGGAAACAAGGCCTAGGGTTCATACTTTCACTAGTGCAAGTCCTCTCAACAATAATAACATAGTTGGATCACATAACTATCCCTCAACATGCAACAAAGAGTCACTCCAAAGTCACTAATAGCGGAGAACAAACGAAGAGATTATGGTAGGGTACGAAACCACCTCAAAGTTATTCTTTCCAATCAATCCATTGGGCTATTCCTATAAGTGTCACAAACAGCCCTAGAGTTCGTACTAGAATAACACCTTAAGAAACAAATCAACCGAAACCCTAATGTCACCTAGATACTCCAATGTCACCTCAAGTATCTGTGGGTATGATTATACGATATGCATCACACAATCTCAATTCATCTACTCAAACCAACACATAGAACCTCAAAGAGTGCCCCAAAGTTTCTACCGGAGAATCACGACGAAAACGTGTGCCAACCCCTAAGCATAGGTTCATGGGCGGAACCCGCAAGTCGATCACCAAAACATACATCAAGTGAATCACGTGATATCCCATTGTCACCACAGATACGCACGGCAAGACATACATCAAGTGTTCTCAAATCTTTAAAGACTCAATCCGATAAGATAACCTCAAAGGGAAAACTCAATCCATTACAAGAGAGAAGAGGGGGAGAAGAAACATAAGATCCAACTATAATAGCAAAGCTCGCGATACATCAAGATCGTGTCAAATCAAGAACACGAGAGAGAGATCAAACACATAGCTACTGGTACATACCCTCAGCCCCGAGGGTGAACTACTCCCTCCTCGTCATGGAGAGCGCCGGGATGATGTAGATGGCCACCAGTGAGGGTTCCCCGCTCCGGCAGGGTGCCGGAACAGGGTCCCGATTGGTTTTTGGTGGCTATAGAGGCTTGCGGCGGCGGAACTCCCGATCTAATCTCTGTTCTGGAAGTTTTATGATACGTAGGTATATATGGGTGAAAGGAGTACGTCGGTGGACCGAAGGGGGCCACAAGGCAGGGGGCGCCCCCCTACCCTCGTGGGCTCCTCCTTCATCTTCTGACGTAGAGTCCAAGTCTATCCGGTAGGTTTCCTTCCAAAAATAACTTCTCCAGTTGATTTCGTTCCGTTTACTGGTTCGATATTCCTTTTCTTGAAACACTAAAATAGGCATAAAACAGCAAATCTGGGCTGGGCCTCCGGTTAATAGGTTAGTCCCAAAAATAATATAAAAGTGGATAATAAAGCCCAATATTGCCTAAAACAGTAGATAATATAGCATGGAGCAATCAAAAATTATAGATACGTTGGAGACGTATCAAGCATCCCCAAGCTTAATTCCTGCTCGTCCTCGAGTAGGTAAATGATAAAAAAGATATTTTTTGATGTGGAATGCTAGTTGGCATAATTTCATTGTAATTTTTCTTACTCATGATATGAATATTCAGATCCGAAAGATTCAATACAAAAGTTCATATTGGCATAAAATTAATAATACTTCAAGCATACTAACTAAGCAATTATGTCTTCTCAAAATAACATGGCCAAAGAAAGTTCATCCCTACAAAATCATATAGTTTAGTCATGCTTCATTTTAGTCAGACAAGAATGTTCTCGTCATGCACAACCCTGATGACAAGCCAATCAATTGTTTCATACTTTTAGTAATCTCAAACTCATAAACCTTCACGCAGTACATGAGCGCGAGCCATGGATATAGCACTATGGGTGGAATAGAATATGATGATGGGGGTTATGTGGAGAAGACAAAAAGGAGAAAGTCTCACATCAACGAGGCTAATCAATGAGCTATGGAGATGCCCATCGATTGATGTTAATGCAAGGAGTAGGGATTGCCATGCAACGGATGCACTAGAGCTATAAATGTATGAAAGCTCAACAAAAGAAACTAAGTGGGTGTGCATCCAACTTGCTTGCTCACAAGACCTAGGGCACTTGAGGAGGCCCGTTGTTGGAATATACAAGCCAAGTTCTATAATGAAAAGTTCCCACTAGTATATGAAAGTGACAACTTATGAGACTCTCTATATGAAGAACATGGTGCTACTTTGAAGCACAATATATGAGACTCGCTATATCATGGTGGTACTCTGAAGCACAAGTGTGGAAAAAAGGATAGTAGCATTGCCCCTTTTATTTTTTTATATTTTTTTGGGCCTTATTTTTTTTCTTTGGCGTTTCTTTTTTTTGGGACAATGCTCTATTGAATGATGATCATCACACTTCTATTTATTTACAACTCAATGATTACAACTCGATACTAGAACAAAGTATGACTCTATATGAATGCCTCCGGCGGTGTACCGGGATATGCAATGAATCAAGAGTGACATGTATGAAAGAATTATGAACGATGGATTTGCCACAAATACTATGTCCACTACATGATCATGCTAAGCAATATGACAATGATAGATATGTCATGAAGAATGGTATGGTGGAAAGTTGCATGGCAATATATCTCGGAATGGCTATGGAAATGCCATAATAGGTAGGTATGGTGGCTGTTTTGAGGAAGATATAAGTAGGTTTATGTGTGAAAGAGCGTGTCATATCACGGGGTTTGGATGCACCGGCGAAGTTTGCACCAACTCTCAATGTGAGAAAGGGCAATGCACGGTACCGAAGAGGCTAGCAATGATGGAAGGGTGAGGGTGCGTATAATCCATGGACTCAACATTAGTCATAAAGAACTCACATACTTATTGCAAAAATCTACAAGCCATCAAAAACCAAAGCACTACGCGCATGCTCCTAGGAGGATATATTGGTAGGAAAAGACCATCGCTCGTCCCCGACCGCCACTCATAAGGAGGACAATCAAATAACACCTCATGTTTCAAATTTGTTGCATAACGTTTAACATACGTGCATGCTACGGGACTTGCAAACTTCAACACAAGCATTTCTCAAATTCACAACTACTCAACTAGCACGACTTTGATATTATCACCTCCATATCTCAAAACAATTATCAAGCATCAAACTTTTCTTAGTATTCAACACACTCATAAGAATTCTTACAAATCTTTTATGCTTAGCATATTAGGATTTTAAGCAAATTACCATGCTTTTTAAGACTCTCAAAATAATATAAGTGAAGCATGAGAGTTCATCTATTTCTTCAAAATACAACTACCACCATGCTCTAAAAGATATAAGTGAAGCACTAGAGCAAACAACAAACTACTCCAAAAGATATAAGTGAAGATCAATGAGTAGTCGAATAATTATGCAACTATGTGAAGACTCTCCCATTTAATAATTTCAGATCTTAGTACTTTATTCAAACAGCAAGCAAAGCTAAATAAAATAAAATGACGCTCCAAGCAAAACACATATCATGTGGTGAATAAAATTATAGCTCCAAGTAAAGTTACCGATGAACGAAGATTTAAAGAGGGATGCCTTCCGGGGCATCCCCAAGCTTAGACGCTTGGTTATCTTTGAATATTACCTTGGGGTGCCTTGGGCATCCCCAAGCTTAGGCTCTTTCCACTCCTTATTCCATAGTCCATCGAATCTTTACCCAAAACTTGAAAACTTCACAACACAAAACTTAACAGAAAACTTGTAAGCTCCGTTAGCGAAAGAAAACAAAACACCACTTCAAGGTACTGTAATGAACTAATTATTTATTTATATTGGTGTTAAACCTACTGTATTCCAATTTCTCTATGGTTTATAAACTATTTTACTAGCCGTAGAGTCATCAAAATAAGCAAACAACACACGAAAAACAGAATCTGTCAAAAACAGAACAGTTTGTAGTAATCTGTAACTAACGCAAACTTATGGAACTCCAAAAATTCTAAAATAAATTGGTGGACCTGAGGAATTTTTCTAGTAATCATCTGCAAAAATAATCAACTAAATATCACTCTCCAGTAAAAAGTTGAAGCTAATTTCGTGAGCGCTAAAGTTTCTGTTTTTTACAGCAGGATCATAAAGACTTCACCCAAGTCTTCCCAAAGGTTCTACTTGGCACAAACACTAATTGAAACACAAAACCACATCTAAACATAAGCTAGATGGATTATTTATTCCTAAACAGAACCAAAAAGCAAGGAACTAAAATAAAATTGGGTTGCCTCCCAACAAGCGCTATCGTTTAACGCCCCTAGCTAGGCACGACGATTTCAATGATGCTCACACAAAAGATAGGAATTGAAACATAAAGAGAGCATCATGAAGAATATGACTAGCACATTTAAGTCTAACCCACCTCCTACGCATAGGGATTTTTTGAGCAAACAACTTATGGGAACAAGAATCAACTTGCATAGGAAGGTAAAACAAGCATAACTTCAAAATTTTAAGCACATAGAGAGGAAACTTGATATTATTGCAATTCCTACAAGCATATGTTCCTCCCTCATAATAACTTTCAGTAGCATCATGAATGAATTCAACAATATAACTGTAACATCCCAAATTTTCAATTTGGAATGTTATACATTAGGTCATCATGCATATCATATTTTTCTCGCATTTTTCCGATCCTAGAAATTTCACGCAACTCAAGGACCCTCGGAGAGAGTTGGAAGTTTCATAATTTTCATATTTGGGATTTCTCAAATTTTGAAAATGGGATCAATTGGATTTATTTAAGTATCTTCATAAAGTTTTTCCTATAAAAATATTTGGAGAGGGAATAATATGACTTTCCCAACAATTAGGAAAATGAAGATTTTATAAATAAACCAAATTTGGTTTTGGAAGATTTATTTTGCTTAGGCAAAATGAGCATTTTAAAATTTATGCATGTTTGCTGTTTTTAAAGTTCATTTTGTTCGACTCATTTTTAGGAGTCGGGAAAATTTGTTTTATTTAATTTGGAGTTCATTTGGTATTTTTTAAATTCATTTGGTTTAAATTTTATATAAAAAAAAATTGCTGGGCCCACAGGCCCACTGCCCACCGCCAGCCAGCCAGGCCCAGGCCCAGCCGCCCCACCCACCTCCTCCCTCCTCTGCCATTGCCTGAAGCGGACTCTCGCCGACGCCATCGCCCACGCCTGAGTCCGACTCCACCCCGCCTCCTTGCCCCCCCCAAGCCACCCGGCGCCCCTCCCCCTTTATAACCCGCCGCCCCTCTCCCTCACCTCGATCCGCCCGCCGCCTTCACCAGCGCCAAGCCGAGCCGCCGCCGCCGCCGAACGCCCGCCGCCGCCGTCCCTCGCCGGCGCTGTAGCCCGCCGCCCTCGCCGCCCCTCCCGACCCGCGGACCACCCCACCGCCTGAGCCCGCCGGCGAGCCGCCGGAGGTAGCCACCGTCGCCCCGCGCCCCCGATCCGGTTTTCCCCTAATAAACCGATCCGGTTTTTATTTAAAAAAAATGATGTTCGGTTTTTAAAAAAAAACCCTAGATTGGTTTTATTTTTTTCGGTTTTCTTATTTAACGAACGTTCACCGAACCGTTCGTTTTAATTCCGTTATTTAAACCGTTCGTCGTTTTCTTTTAATCGGATTTAATCCGTTATTTTTTTTGATTCGATTTCAGATCTGATTTTCAAAACTGTTTTATTTCTCGCTCGTTTATCGGAATCAGGTGATTCAAGCGCCTGGAGTTTCGTAACGAAACCGCCGTTCCGACTAACCTACTTTCACAGAGTTTTGCTACTGTGAAATTTTGACCTAATTTCAGATTGCTAAGCCGAGTCGTTCTCTCTCGAGTTCCGACTCTCGATGTTTATTTTGATTCGATTCTTTTGCAACCAGGGTTCTTAAGTTGAACTTTCTGGTTAGATCTTTTATTCGAGATTTCCCGTGCATTAGATGAGTACTTATTGTATGCTTGTTGTTTGTCTCGCGTTAGATCACCGGAGTGCGCCGCTTGTTACTTGAATCTCTAGGTCTCATGGATCATCGGCAAGGCAAGTAACACTTTGATCATACTTTTCTCATACCCAGTTTTATGCATTAGATCAAATCCTCAAACACTTGCATGATTAGGATCTAATTAAATTGTGGGTTTGGGAAGTAGATTGAGGTAGTACCTATTACCTGTTTTACTTATGAAACCTTGGGAGTTACTTCTACGTTTGCTTGTTCATGCTATGCTATGCTAGTAGACGTGGATTGGGTGAGTGAATATCCATGACAGATGTGAGATTGTTAATTAATGGTTTATCTAAGGTGGCAACCTAAACACACATCTGGGTGGATTGAGGCACCTGGTTTCCATCAGACTTGCTGTATTTCTTCGGACCGCCACCTGTGCTCTAAGGGATCATAAGATTATTCAAACTGAAACTTCCGTGTGCAGCCACAAACCAATTATGGGCTCTGGCGTAGTTGACTAAGTCGTGCGAACTCTTACGGGTAGGCTAGCTGATGTAGGGGATGTAGGTTGGTACGGTCTACCCACATGTAAGGTGCTAGCGCTTCTGAAAGACTATGTCTCGGTCATCCGTTTCTCAAACACCATGTAGTCACGAGAACCAAGCGGAGGCGATCGAGTCTTGTGGGGAAAAGTGCTAAACCTCTGCAGAGTGTATAAACTAATCATGATTAGCCGTGTCCCGGTTATGGACAATTTGAGTATCCTGTAATTGAATATCATGTGAATCTCAACATGTTACTTCTAATAAAAGTTATTGGGTTTTGATGAGTACTTTTAATTGGGATTGAGGATGCTGTCAACCATTCTCAATGTTTAACAACCACCATGATAGTTAAATAAAATTATTCCTTTGATGTAGGGAAAAATCAGCTTTATGCAAATGTAACCGTAGAGCCTTACCACCAGCCAAATATGCATGTAGTATAGGCTTATTCCTTCATTGCTCTTATGTGTTACATTGCCAACATATTCCATGTGCTGACCCGTTTTCGGGCTGCAACTTTCACGTTGCAGACTTTTCGAACGACAGTAAGGTGTTAGGTCGTGGTTCTATACTCGATGATGCCGTTGGAGTTGATGGACTCGCTTATCTTCCAAGCCTTTCGCTGTTATTATTAGATGGCCTTAAGCCATATTATTGTATTAAGTTCCTTGTGGACAACGATGTAATAAGTGTGTGATTGCTACTCTGCTATAAATCCTTCAAGCATCTTGTGTGGTGTCGACATCGATCCGGGGATGACATCGAGCACGAGACTTGATCCATTTGGGTCTGGTCGCTCTGAGAATGGTATCGAGCACACGCTGACTGTAGGACACGACCACTAAGTTAAAACCATAGATCACTACTCTCTTCCCATTTTCTAACTCCTCATCTTTTCTACTCTCTTTAGGATGACGGACGCGAAGATCAAGTACACCCAACCAGATGAAGGCACACCTTTTGGATTTCACTTGAAGGAAGTTACCAAGTACCTGAACATTGGATTACCAAGCTTCACCGGGACTTTCAACGCCACTCTGCCTGAAGAGGAGCGCTGGAAGATTCATGCTCACGCTTCGGAAGGACATTCGCCCCAATCACCAAGCCTATAGATAGTGTTTTCGATGCACCCACTTGGAGTCAGGAAAGAGCATGGCAGCTCACATCACCATGGGACGCATTGGAGAAGTTTATCAAGAAGACCTCAAGGATACCATCTACCAGATTTGCGGACGCCGAGATGACAAGCGGGACGTCGTCAACACCAAGAAGGATAGATCCATTGCAGCTTTCATCCAGAGTTAAATCAGCACATTCGACGCCAGAGAACCAAATGTGCAATGACATGTTGGAGTTGCGAAAGACAAAGGAAGGATCATCGAACTGGAAGAAGAACAAAAGACTACACGCAAGGACTACATGGGCGAGATCGTAGCTCGGCAAGACACAATAACGATCTTAAGTACGAGATCGAAGAACTCAAGAAGAAGTTGGCGCCAGAATGAAGACCAAGATGTCGAATACCCAATCGACTACATCAACATCGACGACACCGATTCGGATCCAAGTGAACCCGACTTTGAAGACGAAGCTGGAGCAGACATCATGGAGTCTTCCACCGGTTCAAACTAGTAGAAGTCCCCCACATATTAGTAGTATTCCCTCCATGTAAACATTATAGTACACTCACTTTTGCGATAGTTAGATCGTTGTAAGCCCTTGTTTGATTGAATGAAGTGATTTTGTGTGCATTTGCTCATGTGCATTTGGGTAGTGATTCCCCTTAGACCTCATTCTATTCTACATTTCTCTCCTTTTCTAAACCCATCAGATGCCTCCGAGACGCGACCATGGATTCGCTTTTCCGCCAGAGATCACCCAATTGATCCAGCAGCAGAATACCCTGATTCAAACATTGGTGCGAACAACAACAACAACAACAACAACCCACCGCCACCACCACCACCGCGGATCATCGACTCGCTTCCTTAGACTGAACCCGCGGTGTATTCCAATAGCACCGAGCCGATTGTAGCAGATGACCTGCTCCGCAAGATAGGAAGGGAGCTGACCACTGCAGGATGCAGATGGTGAAAGAGTGAAGTTTGCAGACATCAGCTTGAAGGACCCGCCGCAGCATGGTGGGAGAATTTCACAGCCACTTACCCGTGAGACACCGCCACATGGGACCAGTTTCAGCAAGCTTTTCGACCGCCCATGTTTTAGCAGGAGCCATGGCCATGAAGAAGCGTGAGTTTCGCAACTTACGCCAAGGAGGAAGGACTGTTGGCGATCGTGGATGACTTTAGCAAATTAGCACGTTATGCCCTGATGACGTTACTACGGATGCAGCTAAACAGAGAAGTTTCTAGAAGGACTGAATGATGAGTTCAGCATGCCGTTGATGGTAGCAAGTTTCAACAACTACCAGGAGTTAGTAGACCGAGCTCTCATGATTGAAGGAAAGCAACAAAGAATTGAGAACTGCAAGCGGAATTATGGACAAGGGAAGTATAACTCGATCCCAGCAGAAGCCTCGTTATACCCTAAATCAGGAATTCAGTTTCAGCATACCCATGGAGGAAGTAATTCGCACAACCATAATGGCACCAAGAATGGGAACGGAATGGAGGAAGCAACGACGAGAACCGCACCAACCCGTCTACACCATCCAAGGTAGATCTGAGTCATATTACTTGCTTTAAGTGCCGCAAGACTGGGCACTATGCAAATGACTGTCCAGAAGGCCAGAATGGAAATGGCAATGGAAGCTCTGGAAAGAAGACCAACCCTTTCAACAGGGGATGTGAACCACATTGATGTGGAGGAAGTTGAAGATCAGCCCGATGCAAGAATCGGTAAGTTTTGGTTAAGTCATTTACTGCAGTTGTTCTTTTCGATACTGGTGCATCGCATTCATACATATCAAGGGGATTTGTGGATAAGTACAAGTTACCAACCCAAGCCCTTAGGTCACCCATGCTAGTAACCTCACCCGGAGCAGAGTACATGGCTAGTAAATGGTGTGATCGACTGCCACTAAGGATTGGACACTATGTTTTCCCTTCAGACCTAATAGTTCTGGAATCCCAAGGATTGGATGTGATATTAGGAATGGATTGGTTATCAAAGTATGGAGGAAACATAGATTGTACCACAAGGTCAATTTTGCTCACCACACCAGAGGGAAGAAGGATTAAGTATGTATCACGGCACGAGCCGAGGAGAGCACAAGTTAATTGCTTATCAGGAGTGGTACAGGAAGAAGTACCAGTGGTAAAGGATTATCCTGATGTATTTCCGGAAGAGTTGCCAGGAATGCCGCCGGATAGAGACATTGAGTTTTTGATCGAGCTGTTGCCAGGAACAGGCCCGATATCGGTTTAACCGTCTGAGGATGCCCGCAAAGGATTTGGCGGAAATCAAGAAGCAGATTAAGGAACTATTGGATAAAGGTTTTATTCGCCCAAGTTCTTCACCTTGGGGATCACCCGTTTTGTTAGTGGAGAAGAAGGATGGATCGTTGAGAATGGTTGTTGATTACCGTGGATTGAATGAAGTAACTGTTGGGTAACGTAGTAATTTCAAAAAAATTCCTACGATCACGCAAGACCATGGTGATGGCATAGCAACGAGAGGGGAGAGTGTCTGTCCACGTACCCTCGTAGACCGAAAGCGGAAGCGTTATATTAACGCGGTTGATGTAGTCGTACGTCTTCACGATCCGATCGATCCAAGCACCGTTACTCCGGCACCTCCGAGTTCTTAGCACACGTTCAGCTCGATGACGATCCCCGGGCTCCGATCCAGCAAAGCGTCGGGGAGGAGTTCCACAAGACGACGGCGTGGTGACGATCTTGATGTTCTACCGTCGCAGGCTTCGCCTAAGCACCGCTACAATATGACCGAGGTGGAATATGGTGGAGGGGGCACCGCACGGCTAAGGAACGATCACGAAGATCAACTTGTGTGTTCTAGGGTGCCCCCCTGCCCGTATATAAAGGAGCAAGGGGAGGCGGCCAGCCCTTGGGCGCACCAAGGGGGGGAGTCCTCCTCCTAGTAGAGTAGGACTCCCTTTCCTAGTCCTACTAGGAAGAGGAAGGGGAAGGAAAGAGAGGAGAGGGAGAGGGAAGGGGCTGCGCCCCCTCCTAGTCCAATTCGACTCCCCATGGAGGGGGCGCCACCTCTGGTGCAGCCCTCTCTCCCCTCTTGGCCCAATAAGGCCCATAACTTCCCGGGGTTCCGATAACCCTCCGGCACTCCGGTTTTCTCCGAAACTTCCGGAACCTTTCCGTGTCCGAATATAACCATCCAATATATCAATCTTTATGTCTCGACCATTTCGAGACTCCTCGTCATGTCCGTGATCAATCCGGACTCGAACTCCTTCGGTACATCAAAATACATAAACTCATAATATAACCGCATTGAAACCTTAAGCGTGCGGACCCTACGGTTCGAGAACTATGTAGACATGACCTAGAACCATTCTCGGTCAATAAGCAATAGCGGAACCTGATGCCCATATTGGTTCCTACATATTCTACGAAGATCTTTATCGGTCAAACCGCATAACAACATACGTTGTTCCCTTTGTCATCGGTATGTTACTTACCCGAGATTCGATCGCTGGTATCCAATACCTAGTTTAATCTCGTTATCGAAAGTCTCTTTACTCGTTCCGTAATACATCATCTCACAACTAACTCATTAGTTGCAATGCTTGCAAGGCTTATGTGATGTGTATTACCGAGAAGGCCTAGAGATACCTCTCCGACAATCGGAGTGACAAATCCTAATCTTGATTCATGCCAACTCAACATATACTTTCGGAGACACTTGTAGAGTACCTTTATAACCACCCGATTCGTTGTGACGTTTGGTAGCACACAAAGTGTTCCTCCGTAAACGGAGTTGCATAATCTCATAGTTGCAGAACTCAGTATAAGTCATGAAGATAGCATAAGCAACATACTAAACGATCAAGTGCTAAGCTAATGAAATGGGTCATGTCAATCACATCATTCTCCTAATGATGTGATCCCATTAATCAAATGACAACACATGTCTATGGTTAGGAAACATAACCATCTTCGATTAATGAGCTAGTCTAGTAGAGGCATACTAGTGACTATCTGCTTGTCTATGTATTCACACATGTATTATGTTTCCGGTTAATACAATTCTAGCATGAATAATAAACATTTATCATGATATAAGGAAATAAATAATAACTTTATTATTGCCTCTAGGGCATATTTCCTTCAGATCTCCCACTTGCACTAGAGTCAATAATCTAGATTACACAAGAATGATTCTAACACCCATGGAGTCTTGGTGCTGATCATGTTTTGCTCGTGGAAGAGGCTTAGTCAACGGGTCTGCAACATTCAGATCCGTATGTATTTTGCAAATCTCTATGTCTCCCACTTGGACTTGGTTCGAATGGAATTGAAGCGCCTTTTGATATGCTTGGTCCTCTTGTGAAATCTGGATTCCTTTGCCAAGGCAATTGCACCAAGATTGTCATAGAAGATCTTCATTGGTCCCGATGCACTAGGTATGACACCTAGATCGGAAATGAACTCTTTCATCCGACTCCTTCATTTGCTGCTTCCAAGCAGCTATGTACTCCGCTTCACATGTAGATCCCGCCACGACGCTTTGTTTAGAACTGCACCAACCGACAGCTCCACCGCTTAATAAAAATACGATCCGGTTTGCGATTTAGAATCGTCCGGATCGGTGTCAAAGCTTGCATCGACGTAACCATTTACGACTAGCTCTTTGTCACCTCCATATACGAAAACATATCCTTAGTCCTTTTCGTATTTCAGATGTTCTTGACCGCTGTCCATGATCCACTCTGGATTACTTTGGTACCTTCCCGCCAAGCTTACAGCTAAGCATACGTCGGTCCGGTACACAGATTGCATACATGATAGAGCCTATGGCTGAAGCATAGGAACATTTTCATTTTCTCTCTATCTTCTGCTTGTGGTCGGGCATTGAGTCCGACTCAATCTTACACCTTGTACTACAGGTAAAAACCTTTCTTTGCTGATCCATTTTGAACTTCTTCAAAACTTTATCAAGGTATGTGCTTTGTGAAAGTCCTATTAAGCGCCTTGATCTATCTCTATAGATCTTGATGCCCAATATGTAAGCAGCTTCACCGAGGTCTTTCATTGAAAAACTTTTATTCAAGTATCCTTTTATGCTATCCAGAAATTCTATATCATTTCCAATCAACAATATGTCGTCCACATATAATATCGTAAATGCTACAGAGCTCCCACTCACTTTCTTGTAAATACAGGCTTCTCCAAAAGTCTCAGATAAAACCATATGCTTTGATCACACTATCAAAGCGTTTATTCTAACTCCGAGAGGCTTGCACTGACCATAAATTGATCGTTGAGCTTGCACACTTTGTTAGCACCCTTTGGATCAACAAAACCTTCTGGTTGCATCATATACAACTCTTCTTCTAGAAATCCATTCAAGAATGCAGTTTTACATCCATTTGCCAAATTTCATAATCATAAAATGCGGCAATTGCTAACATGATTCGGACGGACTTAAGCATCGCTACGGGTGAGAAAGTCTCATCGTAGTCAACCCCTTGAACTTGTCGAAAACCTTTTGCAACAAGTCGAGCTTTGTAGACAGCTACATTACCATCGCACAGTCTTCTTCTTAAAGATCCATTTATTCTCAATAGCTTGCCGATCATCGGGCAAGTCTACCAAAGTCCATACTTTGTTCTCATACATGGATCCCATCTCAGATTTCATGGCTTCAAGCCATTTTATGGAATCTGGGCTCACCATCGCTTCTTCATAGTTCGTAGGTTCACCATGATCTAGTAGCATGATTTCGAATAGGATTACCGTACCACTCAGTGCGGATTTTATTCTGTTTGATCTACTAATTTCAGTGACAACTTGATCTGAAGTTTCATGATCTTCATCATTTCCTTCCTCACTAATCGGTGTAGGTGTTACGAAACTGATTTACGTGATTTAACTACTTTCCATTAAGGAGCTGGTACTATTACCTCATCAAGTTCCACTTTCCTCCCACTCACTTCTTTCGAGAGAAACTCCTTCTCTAGAAAGGATCCATTTTAGCAACGAATGTTTTGCCTTCGGATCTGTGATAGAAGGTATACCCAATTGTCTCCTTTGGGTATCCTATGAAGACACATTTTTCCGATTTGGGTTCAAGCTTATCGGGTTGAAGTTTCTTCACATAAGCATCGCAACCCCAAACTTTCGAAACGACAACTTTGGTTTCTTGCTAAACCATAGTTCATAAGGCGTCGTCTCAACGGATTTTGACGGTGTCCTATTTAACGTGAATGCAGCCGCCTCAAGAGCATAACCCCAAAATGATAGCGGTAAATCTGTAAGAGACATCATAGATCGCACCATATCCAATAAAGTGCGATTCGACGTTCGGACACACCATTGCGCTGTGGTGTTCCGGTGGCGTGAGTTGCTAAACTATTCCGCATTGTTTCAAATGTAGACCAAACTCAGAACTCAAATATTCGCCTCCACGATCAGATCGTAGAAACTTTATTTTCTTATTACGATGATTTTCAACTTCACTCTGAAATTCTTTGAACTTTTCAAATGTTTCAGACTTATGTTTCATTAAGTAGATATACCCATATCTGCTTAAATCATCTGTGAAGGTGAGAAAATAACGATATCCACCACGAGCTTCAACATTCATCGGACCACATACATCTCAGTATGTATGATTTCCAACAAATCTGTTGCTCTCTCCATAGTACCGGAGAACGGGTTTTAGTCATCTTGCCCATGAGGCACGGTTCATAAGTGCCAAGTGATTCATAATCAAGTGACTCCAAAAGTCCATCAAGATGGAGTTTCTTCATGCGCTTTATACCGATATGACCTAAACGGCAGTGCCACAAATAAGTTGCACTATCATTATCAACTCTGCATCTTTTGGTTTCAACATTATGAATATGTGTATCACTACTATCGAGATTCATTAAAATAGACCACTCTTCAAGGGTACATGACCATAAAAGATATTATTCATATAAATAGAACAACCATTATTCTCTGATTTAAATGAATAACCGTCTCGCATCAAACAAGATCCAGATATAATGTTCATGCTCAACGCCGGCACCAAATAACAATTATTCAGGTCTAAAACTAATCCCAAGGTAGATGTAGAGGTAGCGTGCCGATTGCGATCACATCGACTTTGGAACCGCTTCCCACGCGCATCGTCACCTCGTCCTTTGCCGGTGTTCGCTAATCCGTAGTCCTGCTTCGAGTTGCAAATATTAGCAACAGAACCAATATCAAATACCGGTACTACTGCGAGCTCTAGTAAGGTACACATCAATAACATGTATATCACATATACCTTTGTTCACCTTGCCATCCTTCTTATCCGCCAAATACTTGGGGCAGTTCCGCTTCAAAGGACTATGCGCTTGCGGAGAAGCACTCGGCTTCAGGTTTAGGTCCAGACTTGGGTTTCTTCTCCCGATCAGAACTTGTTTGCTGTTCTTCTTGAAGTTCCCTTCTTCTTCCCTTTGCCTTTCTTCTTGAAACTAGTGGTCTTATTGACCATCAACACTTGATGCTCCTTCTTGATTTCTACCTCCGCAGCCTTTAGCATTGCGTAAGAGCTCGAGCATAGTCTTTACTAACCCTTGCATATTATAGTTCATCACGAAGCCTTTGTAGCTTGGTGGCGTGATTGAAGAATTTCATCAATGACACAATCATCCGGAAGATTAACTCCCGCTGATTCAAGTGATTGTAATACCGGACATTTTGAGTATGTGCTCACCGACGTAACTATTCTCCTCCATCTTGCAGCTATAGAACTTATTGGAGACTTCATATCTCTCAATCCGGGCATTCTGTTGAAATATCAACTTCAACTCCTGGAACATCTCATATGCTCCATGACGCTCAAAACGTCGTTGAAGACCCGGTTCTAAGCCGTAAAGCATGGCACACGAACTATAGAGTAGTCATCGACTTTGCTCGCTGACATTCTTAACGTCGCCGGTTGCATCAAGAAGAGGTCTGCACCTAGCGGTGCATCCAGACGTAACTCTTCGTGCAGCAATGAGGATAATCCTCAGAGTTACGGACCCAGTCCGTAATTGCTACCATCATCTTTCAACTTTGCTTTCTCAAGGAACGCATTAAAATTCAACGGAACAACAAAGACGAGCCATCTATCTACAATAAACATAGACAAGCAAAATACTATCAGTACTAAGTTCATGATAAATTTAAGTTCAATTAATCATATTATTTAAGAACTCCCACTTAGACGACATCTCTCTAGTCATCTAAGTGATCACGTGATCCAAATCAACTAAACCATAACCGATCATCACGTGAGATGGAGTAGTTTTCAATGGTGAACATCTTATGTTGATCATATCTACTATATGATTCACGCCGACCTTTCGGTCTCCGTGTTCCGAGGCCATATCTGCATATGCTAGGCTCGTCAAGTATAACCTGAGTATTCTGCGTGTGCAAAACTGGCTTACACCCGTTGTAGATGGACGAGAGCTTATCACACCCGATCATCACGTGGTGTCTCGGCACGACGAAATTTGGCAACGGTGCATACTCGTGGAGAACACTACTTGATAATTTTAGTGAGAGATCATCTTATAATGCTACCGTCAATCAAAGCAAGATAAGATGCATAAAGGATAAACATCACATGCAATCAATATAAGTGATATGATATGGCCATCATCATCTTGTGCTTGTGATCTCCATCTCCAAGCACCGCCATGATCACCATCGCCACCGCGCGACACCTTGATCTCCATCGTAGCATCGTTGTCGCCTCGCCAACTATTGCTTCTACGACTATCGCTACCGCTTAGTGATAAAGTAAAGCAATTACATGGCGTTGCATTTCATACAATAAAGCGACAACCATATGGCTCCTGCCAGCTTGCCGATAACTCGGTTACAAAACATGATCATCTCATACAATAAAATATAGCATCACGCCTTGACCATATCACATCACAACATGCCCTGCAAAAACAAGTTAGACGTCCTCTACTTTGTTGTTGCAAGTTTTACGTGGCTGCTACGGGCTGAGCAAGAACCGTTCTTACCTCGCATCAAAACCACAACGATATTCGTCAAATAGACTCCGCTTTAACCTTCTCAAGGACCGGCGTAGCCACACTCGATTCAACTAAAGTGAGAGAGAGACACCCGCCATCACCTTTAAGCAACGAGTGCTCACAGCGGTGAAACCAGTCTCGCGTAAGCGTCGCGTAATGTCGGTCCGGGCCGCTTCATCTCACAATACCGCTGAACCAAAGTATGACATGCTGGTAGGTAGTATGACTTGTATCGCCCACAACTCACTTGTGTTCTACTCGTGCATATGACATCAACGCATAAAACCAGGCTCGGATGCCATCGTTGGGTAACGAGTAATTTCAAAAATTTCCTACGATCACGCAAGACCATGGTGATGCCATAGCAACGAGAGGGGAGAATGTCTGTCCACGCACTCGTGAGACCGAAAGCGAAGCGCTATATTAACGCTGTTGATGTAGTCGACGCCTTCACGATCCGACCGATCCAAGCACCGTTACTCGGCACCTCCGAGTTCTTAGCACACGCTCAGCTCGATGACGATCCCCGGCTCCGATCCAGCAAAGCGTCGGGAGGAGTTCCACAAGACGACGGCGTGGGACGATCTTGATGTTCTACCGTCGCAGGCTTCGCCTAAGCACCGCTACAATATGACCGAGGTGGAATATGGTGGAGGGGGCACCGCACACGGCTAAGGAACGATCACGAAGATCAACTTGTGTGTTCTAGGGTGCCCCCCTGCCAGATATAAAGGAGCAAGGGGAGGGCGGCCAGCCCTTGGGGCGACTAAGGGGGGGGAGTCCTCCTCCTAGTAGGAGTAGGACTCCCTTTCCTAGTCCTACTAGGAAGAGGAAGGGGAAGGAAAGAGAGGAGAGGATAGGGAAGGGGGCTGCCCCCCTAGTCCAATTCGGACTCCCCATGGAGGGGGCGCCACCTCCTGGTGCAGCCCTCTCTCCCTCTTGGCCCAATAAGGCCCATAACTTCCCGGGGGTTCCGTAACCCCCGGCACTCCGGTTTTCTCCGAAACTTCCGAACCTTTCCGTGTCCGAATATAACCATCCAATATATCAATCTTTATGTCTCGACCATTTCGAGACTCCTCGTCATGTCCGTGATCACATCCGGGACTCGAACTCCTTCGGTACATCAAAATACATAAACTCATAATATAACCGTCATTGAAACCTTAAGCGTGCGGACCCTACGGTTCGAGAACTATGTAGACATGACCTAGAACCATTCTCGGTCAATAACCAATAGCGGAACCTGGATGCCCATATTGGTTCCTACATATTCTACGAAGATCTTTATCGGTCAAACCGCATAACAACATACGTTGTTCCCTTTGTCATCGGTATGTTACTTACCCGAGATTCGATCGTCGGTATCCAATACCTAGTTTAATCTCGTTACCGGAAAGTCTCTTTACTCGTTCCGTAATACATCATCTCACAACTAACTCATTAGTTGCAATGCTTGCAAGGCTTTTGTGATGTGTATTACCGAGAAGGCCTAGAGATACCTCTCCGACAATCGGAGTGACAAATCCTAATCTTGATTCATGCCAACTCAACATATACTTTCGGAGACACTTGTAGAGTACCTTTATAACCACCCAGTTACATTGTGACGTTTGGTAGCACACAAAGTGTTCCTCTGGTAAACGGGAGTTGCATAAGCTCATAGTTGCAGGAACTTTGTATAAGTCATGAAGATAGCATAAGCAACATACTAAACGATCAAGTGCTAAGCTAATGAAATGGGTCATGTCAATCACATCATTCTCCTAATGATGTGATCCCATTAATCAAATGACAACACATGTCTATGGTTAGGAAACATAACCATCTTCGATTAATGAGCTAGTCTAGTAGAGGCATACTAGTGACTATCTGTTTGTCTATGTATTCACACATGTATTATGTTTCCGGTTAATACAATTCTAGCATGAATAATAAACATTTATCATGATATAAGGAAATAAATAATAACTTTATTATTGCCTCTAGGGCATATTTCCTTCAGTAACAATCAAGAACAAGTACCCGCTACCTATGATAAATGATCTGTTTGATCGCTTGCAAGGAGCAAAAGTGTTTTCCAAGATCGACTTGCGATCAGGGTACCATCAGTTGAAGATTCGGGAGCAAGACATACCCAAGACAGCATTTACCACGAGATATGGACTGTATGAGTATACCGTTATGTCATTTGGACTGACTAACGCGCCAGCCTATTTCATGAACCTGATGAACAAAGTGTTTATGGAGTTTTTGGATAAGTTCGTGTGGTGTTCATTGATGATATTTTGATTTTCTCAAGGATGAAGAGGAACACAAGGAACATTTGCGATTGGTTTTGGAGAAACCGAGGAACACCAGTTGTATGCCAAGTTCAGCAAGTGTGAGTTTTGGCTAAAGGAAGTTGGATTTCTCGGACATGTTATATCCGGAGAAGGAATAGCAGTTGACCCCACAAAGGTTGAGACCGTAACCAAATGGGAAGCACCAACGACAGTTGGAGAGATTCGAGTTTCCTTGGACTCACAGGATACTACCAAGATTCATTGAGAATGTCTCAAGGATTGCAAAGCCTATGATGAATTGTTAAAGAAGGAAAACAAATTCATATGGACTGAGGACTGTGAGGCAAGTTTTCAGGAGTTGAAGAAAAGATTGGTTACCTCACCAGTTTTGATATTGCCAGATCATACTAAGGATTATGATGTGTATTGCGACGCTTCACGTCGAGGACTTGGAGCAGTGCTTATGCAGGAAGGAAGAGTTGTTTCGTATGCTTCACGACAACTTAAGCCGCATGAGTTGAATTATGCCACTCATGATTTGGAGATAGCAGCCGTTGTGCATGCCTTGAAGACGTGGAGACATTTTCTCATTGGAAATCATTGTGAAGTATATACGGATCACAAGAGTTTGAAGTACATCTTCACACGTATGAATTGAATCTCGATGAGGAGATGGTTGGAACTTATCAAGGATTATGATATGAGATTGCATTATCACCCGAAAGGCTAATGTTGTAGCATTTATTGAGCCGTAAGAGCCACGTCAATACCCTAATGATGGGAGGAATACCCAATGAGTTAGCCGAGGACCTTCGAGAACTTTGTTTGGAAATAGTTCCGAGAGGCTATGTAGCAGCATTGGAGATTCAATGACACTAATGGACAAAATCGAAAAAGCCCAAAAGGCGGATAAGGAAGTTGCCTCTATAAAGGAGAAAATGAGCAAAGGAAAAGCAAAAGGATTTCGTGAGGATGAGCACGATACCCTATGGTTTGAAGACCGTGTATATGTGCCCAATGACCCGTAGATCGGAAGTTGATTTTGCAAGAAGCCCATGATTCACCCTATTCGATTCACCCAGGAATACCAAGATGTATTTGGATTTGAAGAATGTTTTCGGTGGACCGGAATGAAGAAGGATATTGCGGAGTATGTAGCAGTTTGCGACGTATGTCGAAAGTAAAGGCGAACATCGAAGCCAGCCAGGATTGTTACAACCATTGCCGATACCGAATGGAAGTGGGATAAACTAGGCATGGATTTCATCACAGGTTTGCCAAAGACCCGTTCAGGATATGACTCGATTTGGGTCATAGTCGATCGTTTGACAAAGGTAGCTCATTTCATTCCAGTCAAGACTACCTATAGCAGTGCTAAGTTGGCAAAGATATACATGACCAGAATTGTGTGCTTACACGGAGTTCCGAGGAGCATCGTATCGGATAGAGGAACCCAGTTTACTTCGAAATTTTGGAACCAGTTGCACGAAACATTGGGAACCAGATTGAATTCAAGACAGCTTTCCACCCACGCATCGATGGATGCACCGAGAGAGTCAATCAGATTTTGGAGGACATGTTTGAGAGCTTGTGCACTAGATTATGGATCTAGTTGGGATGATAATTTGCCGTATGCAGAATTTTCCTACAACAACAGCTACCAAACCAGCTTGAAGATGGCACCTTCGAGGCTCAGATGGAAGAAGGTGCAGGACACCGTTGTCATGGGACTAAACCGAGATCGCCGCTTGTTTGGACCAGATTTGATTAAGGAGTCCGAACAGAAAGTTGTTGATTCGAGACAGGCTCAAGGTAGCCCAGTCTAGACAGTAAGAGCTATGCCGATTCAAAGCGCAGCGATTGAGTATGAAGTTGGAGACAGTATATCTCGAGTATCCCCGCTTCGAGGAGTTAAGCGTTTTGGAGTGAAAGGAAAGTTAGCACCCGCTTCGTTGGACCATATAAGATTTTGCAACGCATGGGAGAAGTTGCGTATAAGTTGGAATTGCGGAAGGACTGTCGGGAGTTCATGATGTATTCCATGTTTCTCGATTGAAGAAATGTCACCCGAGATAGCAGAGGTACCGTTAAGAGACACGGTGCCACCGAAGCAATACAATTGAAGGATGACTTGACATATGAGGAAAACCGTTAAGATTCTCGATTATGCCAGCAGAGTTACCCGCAGCAAGGTTATCAAGTTTTGCAAAGTTCAAAGGAGCCACCACACCGAGGATGAAGCCACCGGGAAAGAGAGGAAGTTTTGCTTAAGGACCACCTCACCTATTTTCTAGCCAACCCGAATCTCGAGGGCGAGATTCATCTTAAGGGGGTAGGTTTGTAACATCCCAAATTTTCAATTTGGAATGTTATACATTAGGTCATCATGCATATCATATTTTTCTCGCATTTTTCCGATCCTAGAAATTTTACGCAACTCAAGGACCCTCGGAGAGAGTTGGAAGTTTCATAATTTTCATATTTGGGATTTCTCAAATTTTGAAAATGGGATCAATTGGATTTATTTAAGTATCTTCATAAAGTTTTTCCTATAAAAATATTTGGAGAGGGAATAATATGACTTTCCCAACAATTAGGAAAAATGAAGATTTTATAAATAAACCAAATTTGGTTTTGGAAGATTTATTTTGCTTAGGCAAAAATGAGCATTTTAAAAATTTATGCATGTTTGCTGTTTTAAAGTTCATTTTGTTCGACTCATTTTAGGAGTCGGGAAAATTTGTTTTATTTAATTTGGAGTTCATTTGGTATTTTTAAAATTCATTTGGTTTAAATTTTATTTAAAAAAATTCGCCCCCCAGGGCGAGGCCCAGCTGCCAGCCAGCCAGGCCCTGTGCCCAGCCCCCCCCCACCTCCTCTCTCCTCCTCAGCCCGCGAGCGGACTCCCGCCACCGACGCCATCGCCTCACGCCTGAGTCCGACTCCACCCCGCCTCCCTGCCTCCCAAGCCACCCGCGCCCCTCCCCTTATAACCCGCCGCCCCCCTCTCCTCACCTCGATCCGCCCGCCCTTCACCAGCGCCAAGCCGAGCCGCCGCCGCCGTCCCTCGCCGACGCCCGGTAGCCCGCCACCCCTCGCCGCCCTCCCGACCCCACGACCACCCCGCCGCCGGAGCCCAGCCGGCGAGCCGCCGAGGTAGCCACCGTCACCCGCGCCCGATCCGTTTTCCCCTAATAAACCGATCCGGTTTTATTTAAAAAAATGATGTTCGGTTTTTAAAAAACCCTAGATTGGTTTTATTTTTTCGGTTTTCTTATTTAACTAACGCTCACCGAACCGCTCGCTTTAATGAACACGCTCGTTGATTCGTTCATTAACGAACGTCCGTTATTTAAACCGTTCGTCGTTTTCTTTTAATCGGATTTAATCCGTTATTTTTTGATTCGATTTGATCCGATTTTCAAAACTGTTTTATTTCTCGCTCGCTTATCGGAATCAGGTGATTCAAGCGCTGGAGTTTCAGAACGAAACCGCCGTTCGACTAACCTACTTTCACAGAGTTTTGCTACTGTGAAATTTTGACCTAATTTCAGATTGCTAAGCCGAAGTCGTTTCTCTCGAGTTCCGACTCGATGTTTATTTTGATTCGATTCTTTTGCAACCAGGGTTCTTAAGTTGAACTTTCTGGTTAGATCTTTTATTCGAGATTTCCCCGTGCATTAGATGAGTACTTATTGTAAGCTTGTTGTTTGTCTGCGTTAGATCACCCGGAGTGCGCCGCTTGTTACTTCGAATCTCTAGGTCTCGCGGATCATCAGCAAGGCAAGTAACACTTTGATCATACTTTTCTCATACCCAGTTTTATGCATTAGATCAAATCCTCAAACACTTGCATGATTAGGATCTAATTAAATTGTGGGTTTGGGAAGTAGATTGAGGTAGTACCTATTACCTGTTTTACTTATGAAACCTTGGGAGTTACTTCTACGTTTGCTTGTTCATGCTATGCTATGCTAGCAGACGTGGATTGGGTGAGTGAATATCCATGACAGATGTGAGATTGTTAATTAATGGTTTATCTAAGGTGGCAACCTAAACACACATCTGGGTGGATTGAGGCACTGGTTTCCATCAGACTTGCTGTATTTCTTCGGACCGCCACCCGTGCTCTAAGGGATCATAAGATTATTCAAACTGAAACTTCCGTGTGCAGCCACAAGCCAATTATGGGCTCGCATAGTTGACTAAGTCGTGCGTACTCTTACGGGTAGGCTAGCTGATGTAGGGGATGTAGGTTGGTACGGTCTACCCACATGTAAGGTGCTAGCGCTTACGAAAGACTATGTCTCGGTCATCCGCTTCTCAAACACCATGTAGTCGAGAACCAAGCGGAGGCGATCGAGTCTTGTGGGGAAAAGTGCAAACCTCTGCAGAGTGTATAAACTAATCATGATTAGCCGTGTCCCGGTTATGGACAATTTGAGTATCCTGTAATTGAATATCATGTGAATCTCAACATGTTACTTCTAATAAAAGTTATTGGGTTTTGATGAGTACTTTTAATTGGGATTGAGGATCTGTCAACCATTCTCAATGTTTAACAACCACCATGATAGTTAAATAAAATTATTCCTTTGATGTAGGGAAAATCAGCTTTATGCAAATGTAACAGTAGAGCCTTACCACCAGCCAAATATGCATGTAGTATAGGCTTATTCCTTCATTGCTCTTATGTGTTACATTGCCAAGATATTCCATGTGTTGACCCGTTTTGGGCTGCAACTTTCACGCTGCGCACTTTTCGCATTTACGAGTAAGGTGTTAGG
Organism: Aegilops longissima; assembly: GCA_021605205.1. Classification (NCBI taxonomy): domain Eukaryota; kingdom Viridiplantae; phylum Streptophyta; class Magnoliopsida; order Poales; family Poaceae; genus Aegilops; species Aegilops longissima. The sequence continues at coordinate 616,789 of JAHIAM010001053.1, read as the reverse complement.
TCGTGGTTCTATACTCGATGATGCCGTTGGAGTTGATGGACTCGCTTATCTTCCAAGCCTTCCATTGTTATTATTAGATGGCTTAAGCCATATTATTGTATTAAGTTCCCTTGTGGACAACGATGTAATAAGTGTGTGATTGCTACTCTGCTATAAATCCTTCGAAGTACTGTGTGGTGTCAGCATTACTGATCCAGGGATGACACTGAGCACAGAGACTTGATCCATTTGGGTCTGGTCGCTACAATAACCAGCACCTAAAGCATTCTTTTCATGATCTACAAGTATAGAATTTTTACTACTCTCCACATAAGCAAATCTATTTCTCATCCGGAATAGTGGGAGTATCATAAGAGACTTGAATACTATAAATTGTTTCCACATTAAAAGAGTAATGTTCAGAGAAAGGGTACTCATAATCATGACAAGTTTTATAAATATAATCATCACTACTCTTTATAGCATAAGTTTCATCACAATAATCATCATAAGTAGCAACTTTGTTCTCATCATAATCAATTTGCATATCAAGACTTGAGAGGTTAAAAATATCATCATTATTAAACATAGCATCCCCAAGCTTGGGACAAACATTAATTGCAGCAAATATATTCTCAAATATGTCATCCTCATCAAACATAGCTTCCCCAAGCTTGGGCCTTTTCGTATCATAAGCATAATCACTCTCATCATTAATAGTATGGATAGCACCAATAGTATAGCAAACATTATTATCATATTTTTCCAAGAAAGTGCCAAAAAGATTTTCAAGATCATAAGAAGTATCATTGTCTTCCCAATCATAATCATCACAACAAGCAATAGGCTTAACGATATCATCATCAAGTGTATCATCTTCATTTTCATGAGGCACAGCAATAACAGGAGCAACTTTATTTGGGAGAGATACCTTTTTACCTCTCTTCCTTTTTCTTTTCTTCTTCTTTACCACATCATGTGTGGGGTCAATCCTCTTTTTGGAGCTCCTTATTAATGAGATTGGTTGAATAGAAGGCTCCTCCTCATTGCCTGATTCATCATAAGAAATAATAGGAGGATATTGGGAAGTCTCTTCCCTTTCATTAGTATTCTCTTCATCTTCTATTTGTTTTCTTTTCTTTATGTAATTGGCAATATAAGGATTTTCAATGCAATTCACCGCACAATACATATAAATCTTCTCTAGATCAAAATCAAGAATTCTATCAAGATTAAATTTTGGAATACCTTCAGTTATACGTTTCATTTCTTCATAACCCAAAAGAAGGCTAAGCTCTTTATGATGCTCAAGGGTAATCAAACTATCACAATGTTTGGACACGACTCGATCATGAAATAAATAGCATTGGAGCTTTAAATGACCATGTTCATTGCAAAGTTCACAAGGAGCACGAAAAATATTGAATCTTTCAGCACATTCATCTAGCTCTTCTTGCAATAATTTGGTTTCTAAGTACTTATGCCTCTTGCAATATCTATATATCTTCCCTATTTGGTGTGTACTTACAAACCTCCACAAAAATTGACATGTTTATAGGAGACATTTTTATCATAACTAGTGCAATCATCATTAGCATCATGGATATTCAAAGAATTCCTACTAACAACATTGCAATCATGCTCATCATTCAAATATTTAGTGCCAAACATTTTAGAGATTTCTTCTTCTAGCACGAAAGATACTAAAAAGATGAAGCGTATGAGACAAACTCAATTCCATTTTTTTGTAATTTTCTTTTATAAACTAACTAGTGCTAAAACAAGAAATAAAAAGAATCGATTGCAAGATCTAAAGATATACCTTCAAGCACTAACCTCCCCGGCAACGGCGCCATAAAAGAGCTTGATGTCTACTACACAACCTTCTTCTTGTAGACGTCGTTGGGCCTCCAAGTGCAGAGGTTTGTTGGACAGTAGCAAATTTACCTCAAGTGGATGACCTAAGGTTTATCAATCCGTGGGAAGCGTAGGATGAAGATGGTCTCTCTCAAGCAACCCTGCAACCAAATAACAAAGAGTCTCTTGTGTCCCCAACACACCCAATACAATGGTAAATTGTATAGGTGCACTAGTTCGCCAAGAGATGGTGATACAAGTGCAATATGGATGGTAGATATAGGTTTTGTAAACTGAAAATATAAAAACAGCAAGGTAGCAAGTGGTAAAAGTGAGCGTAAACGGTATTGCAATGCGTGGAAACAAGGCCTAGGGTTCATACTTTCACTAGTGCAAGTCCTGTCAACAATAATAGCATAGTTGGATCACATAACTATCCCTCAACATGCAACAAAGAGTCACTCCAAAGTCACTAATAGCGGAGAACAAACGAAGAGATTATGGTAGGGTACGAAACCACCTCAAAGTTATTCTTTCCAATCAATCCATTGGGTTATTCCTATAAGTGTCACAAACAGCCCTAGAGTTCGTACTAGAATAATACCTTAAGACACAAATCAACCGAAACCCTAATGTCACCTAGATACTCCAATGTCACCTCAAGTATCCGTGGGTATGATTATACGATATGCATCACACAATCTCAATTCATCTACTCAAACCAACACATAGAACCTCAAAGAGTGCCCCAAAGTTTCTACCGGAGAATCACGATGAAAACGTGTGCCAACCTCTATGCATAGGTTCATGGGCGGAACCCGCAAGTCGATCACCAAAACATACATCAAGTGAATCACGTGATATCCCATTGTCACCACAGATATGCACTGCAAGACATACATCAAGTGTTCTCAAATCTTTAAAGACTCAATCCGATAAGATAACCTCAAAGGGAAAACTCAATCCATTACAAGAGAGAAGAGGGGGAGAAGAAACATAAGATCCAACTATAATAGCAAAGCTCACGGTACATCAAAATCGTGCCAAATCAAGAACACGAGAGAGAGAGAGAGAGAGAGAGAGAGATCAAACACATAGCTACTGGTACATATATATACCCTCAGCCCCGAGGGTGAACTACTCCCTCCTCGTCATGGAGAGCGCCGGGATGATGAATATGGCCACGGTGAGGTTCCCCCTCCCGTAGGTGCTTAACAGGTCCCGATTGGTTTTGGTGGCTATAGAGGCTTGCGGCGGAACTCGATCTAATCTCTGTTCTGGAAGTTTTACGATACATAGGTATATATGGGTGAAAGGAGTACGCCGGTGGACCTTAGGGGGGGCCACGAGGTAGGGGGTGCGCCCCAGTGGGGTGGGCGCGCCCCTACCCTCGTGAGCTCCTACTTCATCTTCTGACGTAGAGTCCAAGTCTATCCGGTAGGTTTCCTTCCAAAAATAACTTCTCCAGTTGATTTCGTTCGTTTCGACTCAGATGATATTCCTTTTCTTGAAACACCAAACAGGCATAAAACAAAGAAATCTGGGCTGGGCCTCCAGTTAATAGGTTAGTCCCAAAAATAATATAAAAGTGGATAATAAAGCCCAATATTGCCTAAAACAGTAGATAATATAGCATGGAGCAATCAAAAATTATAGATACGTTGGAGACGTATCAATAACCTAAGGATAAGATTGACCGCTATCTAGTGATCTACTCCTGGATCACTATTGACCCCCTTGCCAAACTCATGGCAAGGTACACAATAGGTCTGGTATACAACATGGCATACTTTATAGAACCTATGGCTGAGGCATAGGGAATGACTTTCATTCTCTCTCTCTCTATATTCGGTTGTGGTCGGGTTTTGAGTCTTACTCTACTTCATACCTTACAACTCATGCAAGAAATCCTTCTTTGACTGATCCATTTTGAACTCCTCCAAAATCTTATCAAGGTATGTACTCATCGAAAGTCTTATCAAGCGTCTTAATCTATCTCTATAGATCTTGATGCCCAATATGTAAGCAGCTTCACCGAGGTCTTTCTTTGAAAAACTCCTTTCAAACACTCCTTTATGCTTTCCAGAAAATTCTACATCATTTCCGATCAACAATATGTCATTCACATATACTTATCAGAAAATCTGTAGTGCCCCCACTCGCTTTCTTGTCAATCCAGGCTTCACCGCAAGTCTGTATAAAACTATATGCTTTGATCAACTCATCAAAGCGTATATTCCAACTCCGAGATGCTTGCACCAGTTCCATAGATGGATCGCTGGAGCTTGCACACTTTGTTAGCACCTTTAGGATCGACAAAACTTTTGGTTGCATCATATACAACTCTTCTTTAAGAAATCCACTAAGGAATGCAGTTTTGACATCCATTTGCCAGATTTCATAAAATGCAGCAATTGCTACCATGATTCGGATAGACTTAAGCATCGCTACGAGTGAGAAAATCTCATCTTAGTCAACACCTTGAACTTGTCAAAAACATTTTGCGACAATTTGAGTTTTGTAGATAGTAACACTACCATCATCGTATGTCTTCCTCTTGAAGATCCATTTATTTTCTATGGCTTGCCGATCATCGGGCAAGTCCACCAAAGTCCACACTTTGTTCTCATACATGGATCCTATCTCAGATTTCACGGCCTCAAGCCATTTTGTGGAATCTGGGCTCATCATCGCTTCCTCATAGTTCGTAGGTTCATCATGGTCTAGTAACATGACTTCCAGAACAGGATTGCAGTACCACTCTGGTGCGGAACATGCTCTGGTTGACCTACGAGATTCGGTAGTAACTTGATCTGAAGTTTCATGATCATTATCATTAGCTTCCTCTCTTGTTGGTGTAGGCATCACAGAAATGGCTTTCTGTGATGAGAAACTTTCCAATTCGAGAGAAGGGACATTTACCTCATCAAGTTCTACTTTCCTCCCACTCACTTCTTTCGAGAGAAACTCCTTCTCTGGAAAGGATCCATTCTTAGCAACAAAGATCTTGCCTTCGGATCTGTGATAGAAGGTATACCCAACCGTTTCTTTTGGGTATCCTATGAAGACACACTTCTCCGATTTGGGTTCGAGCTTATTAGGCTGAAATTTTTTCACATAAGCATCGCAACCCCAAACTTTAAGAATCGACAGCTTAGGTTTCTTGCCAAACCATATATAGTTCATATGGTGTCGTCTCAACGGATTTAGATGGTGCCCTATTTAACGTGAATGCAGTTGTCTCTAATGCATAACCCCAAAACGATAGTGCTAAATCGATAAGAGACATCTTAGATCGTACCATATCTAATAAAGTACAGTTACAACATTCGGATACAGCATTACGTTGTGGTGTTCCAGGTGGCGTGAGTTGTGAAACTATTCCACATTGTTTTAAATGAAGGCCAAACTCGTAACTCAAATATCTGCCTCCGCGATCAGATAGTAGAAACTTTATTTTCTTGTTATGATGATTCTCCACTTCACTCTGAAATTCTTTGAACTTTTCAAATGTTTTAGACTTGTGTTTCATTAAGTAGATATACCCATATCTGCTCAAATCATCTGTGAAGGTCAGAAAATAACGATACCCGCCGTGTGCCTCAACACTCATCGGACCGCATACATCGGTATGTATTATTTCTAATAAATCATTGGCTCGCTCCATTGTTGTGGAGAACGGAGTTTTAGTCATCTTGCCCACGAGGCATGGTTCGCAAGTATCAAATGATTCATAATCAAGTGATTCCAAAAAATCCATCCGTATGGAGTTTCTTTATGCGCTTTACACCAATATGACGTAAACGGCAGTGCCACAAATATGTTGCACTATCATTATCAACTTTGCATCATTTGGCATCAATATTATGAATATGTGTATCACTACGATCGAGATTCAATAAACCATTTACATTGGATGTATGACCATAGAAGGTTTTATTCATGTAAACAGAACAACAATTATTCTCCGACTTAAATGAATAACCGTATCGCAATAAACATGATCCAATCATATTCATGCTCAACGCAAACACCAAATAACATTTATTCAGGTCCAACACTAATCCCGAAGGTAGAGGGAGTGTGCGATGGTGATCTTATCAACCATGGAATCACTTCCAACCCACATCGTCACCTCGCCCTTAACTAGTCTCTGTTCATTTTGCAACTCCTTTTTTGAGTTACTAATCTTAGCAACTCAAATACCCTGCGGTTACTATGAACACTAGTAAAGTACACATAAATAACATGTATATCAAATATACCTTTGTTTACTTTGCCGTCCTTCTTATCTGCCAAGTATTTGGGGTAGTTCCGATTCCAGTGACCATTCCCTTTGCAGTAGAAGCACTCAGTTTCAGGCTTAGGTCTAGATTTGGGCTTCTTCATGGGAATAGCAACTTGCTTACCATTCTTCTTGAAGTTCCCCTTCTTTATTTTGCCCTTTTTTCTTGAAACTAGTGGTCTTGTTATCCATCAACACTTGATGCTCCTTCTTGATTTCTACCTCCGCAGCTTTGAGCATTGCGAAGAGCTCGGGAATAGTCTTTTCCATCCCTTGCATATTATAGTTCATCACAAAGCCTTTGTAGCTTGGTGGCAGTGATTGAAGAACTCTGTCAACGACATTATCATCCGGAAGATTAACTCCCAGCTGAGTCCAGTGGTTATGGTACCCAGACATTCTGAGTATGTGTTCACCGACAGAACTGTTCTCCTCCATCTTGCAGCTATAGAACTTGTTGGAGACTTCCACTGTTGGGGAACGTAGCATGCAATTTCAAAAAAAAATCTACGCTCACGCAAGATCTATCTAGGAGATGCATAGCAACGAGAGGGGGAGATTTTTTCCACGTACCCTCTTAGACCGAAAGTGGAAGCGTTTGACAACACGGTTGATGTAGTCGAACTTCTTCTTGTTCCGACCGATCAAGCACCGAACGTACGACACCTCCGAGTTCTACACACCTTCAGCTTTATGACGTCCCTCGAACTCTTGATCCAGCAAAGTGTCGAGGGAGAGTTCTGTCAGCATGACGGCGTGGTGACGGTGATGGTGAAGTGATCCGTGCAGGGCTTCGCTAAGCACTACGTGAATATGACCGGAGGCGTAAACTGTGGAGGGGGGCGCCGCACACGGCTAAAAATTGTTGCTGTGTGTTCTAGCGGTGCCCCCTTCATATATATACGTTGGAGGGGAGGAGAGGCAGCCAAGGGGGCGCCCCAAGTAGGAAGAATCCTACTTGGGCGCCACCCAATTCGGCCTCTCCCCTTTCCTATTCCTATTCGGAGTAGGAAGGGAAGAGGGGGAAGGGGGAATCCTATTCCCTTTTTTCCTTTCCTCCTTCCCCTTTAATTCTCCAATTTGGCCAGCCCATATGGGAGGGGCGCACCAGCCCCTTTGTGGCTGGTGTGTTTCCCCTCTTGGCCCATAAGGCCCATATCTTTTGTCGGGGGTGCCCGGAACCCCTTCCGATGACCCGATAAGTACCTGGTGCATCCCGAAACACTTCCGGTGTCCGAATACCATCATCCTATATATCAATATCTACCTCTCGACCATTTAGAGACTCCTCGTCATCTCTGTGATCTCATCCGGGACTCTGAACGACATTCAGTCACCAAATCACATAACTCATATAATACAAAATCGTCATCGAACGTTAAGCATGCGGACCCTACGGGTTCGAGAACTATGTAGACATGACCGAGACATCTCTCCGGTTAATAACCAATAGCGGAACTTGGATGCTCATATTGGCTCACACATATTCTACGAAGATCTTTATCGGTCGAACCGTAATGACAACATACGTTACTCCCTTTGTCATCGGTATGTTACTTGCCCGAGATTCGATCGTAGGTATCTTCATACCTAGTTCAATCTTGTTACCGGCAAGTCTCTTTACTCATTCCATAATACACCATCTCGTAACTAACTCATTAGTCACATTGCTTGCAAGGCTTATTATGATGTGCATTACCGAGAGGGCCCAGAGATACCTCTCCGATACTCGGAGCGACAAATCCCAATCTTGATCTATGCCAACCCAACAAACACCTTCAGAGATACCTGTAGAGCATCTTTGTAATCACCCAGTTACGCTGTGACGTTTGATAGCTCACAAGGTATTCCTCCGGTATCCGGGATTTGTATCATATCATAGTCGAAGGAATATGTATTTGACATGAAGAAAGCAATAGCAATAAAATTGAACGATCAATATGCTATGCTAACGGATGGGTCTTGTCCATCACATCATTCTGCTAATGATGTGATCACGTTCATCAAATGACAACACATGTCTATGGTTAGGAAACTTAACCATCTTTGTTTAACGAGCTAGTCTAGTAGAGGCTTACTAGGGACATGGTGTTTTGTCTATGTATCCACACATGTATCAAGTTTCTGGTTAATACAATTCTAACATGAATAATAGACATTTATCATGATATAAGGAAATATAAAATAACAACTTTATTATTGCTTCTAGGGCATATTTCCTTCAGGACACCCAAAAAGAATAGAACGAGACTCTCAAAGAGCAAACACTGATGCACGTCGTCCCTCTAAAAAGAAAAAGAAGAAAAAAAATAATAGAACTCTGCATGCCTCTAGTGAACCTGAAGCAGAAAAACCTCCTGAGAATGATAATGAAGTTTGTATTTCTGATGCTGAAACTCAACCTGGTAGTGAACACTCACCTTCTGATAATGAAAAAGATAATGATGAGGCTCATGAAAATACTCAAACAAATAATAAATAACCGGACAATGATGTTGAGATAGAACCTGCAGTTGATCTTGATAACCCACAACCCAATAATAAAAGATATGATACAAGAGACTTCGTTGCTAGAACATGGTAAAGAAAGAGAACTGTGGGTTAAAAAACTATGTCATTTCCACCTAAGTCAACTAAAAAGAAAGATGATGAAGAATTTGATCGCTTTGCTGAAATGTTGAGGCCAGTCTTTTTGCGTACTCGCTTGACTGATATCTTAAGAATGCCTCCTTATGCAAAGTACATGAAAGACATCATCACAAATAAGAGAAAAATACCGGAAGCTGGAATTTCCACCATGCTTTCTAATTATACTTTTAAGGATGGAGTACCTAAAAAACTTGGAGATCCAGGAATACAACCTATACCTTGCTCCATCAAAAGAAATTTTGTGAAAACTGCTTTGTGTGATTTAGGAGCTGGTGTTAGTGTTATGCCTTTCTCTTTATATAAAAGACTTGATTTGAATAAACTCACACCTACTGAAATATCTTTGCAAATGGCTGACAAATCAATGGTCTTACCTGTCGTTATCTGTGAGGATGTGCCCGTTGTTGTTGCTAATGTTACTATTTTGACTGACTTTGTTATACTTGAGATGCCCGAGGACGACAACATGTCGATTATCCTTGGTAGACCCTTCTTGAATACCGCATGGGCTGTTATTGATTGCAATAAAAGCAGCTCACTTTTCAAATCAATGGTAATGAGCATATGGTGCACTTTCCGAAGAAACAATTCCAAGTGAATGGTATTAATGTTATTGAAAAATCTCCGACAATCACTATTGGAAGTTTTTAACTACCTCTACCTACCGCCAAAAAGAAATATGAAATGCTTATTGTTGGGGACATTCATATCCCTGTTGAGGTAACTTAGTGATTTACGAAATTTCTTCGGTTTCATGCTAATTGAAAGTGGTTGTTAATAAGACTTGATCAACCTTATTAACGGATCATTTTTGAGAGGTATGAAGTTGATGAATTTAGTGAGCACTACTTTCTGTCCCTATCTTTCATTTTCTGTTTATTTTAGTTAAATAAAATAAAATGCCATGTTTTGTCTGTTTCCAGAATTTCCTGTGCAATAAAAAATGACCAAAAAATAAAAGTTCTCAGAATGCCCTGAAAATCTAGTACGATTTTTTCTGAATATTTAAGAATTTTTGGTGCAAATAACATCAGAGGGAGGTGCACCAGGTGGGCACAACCCACCTGGGCGCCCCAGGACGCCCAGGCGCGCCCTGGTGGGTTGTGGTCCCCACATGGGCCCCCTCACTTATCTCTTCATACCACATCACCACCTACCTCCAGAAAAAAATCACCATTGCTCTCTCTCTCTCTCTCTCTCTCTCTCTCTCTCTCTCTCTCCCACTCTCTTTCTCTCTGTTTGCTCAAGCTCCATTTATCTCTTTGCTCGAACTCCATTTCGGGGATTGTTGCTTGGTATGTGACTCCTCCGTTTGTACAATTAGTTTTTGCTTTAGTGGTTTATATTTTGAATAATTAGCTACTCTTGGTGCTGCTGTAGATGAGCTTGCATGTTAAATTCTTAAAGTTTTAAGTAGTTTGAATGCTTGCTATAGCCTATATGCATCCCATTGACTAGTACCAATATGGTGAAGTTTTGTTGACAAAATGTTTGTCACCCAATAAATTTTCAGAAAATTGCGCGCGAATATGATGAACCTCTTTGGAAGGAGTTCTTCTAGGAGGAGATCCTCAGGGGCATCTTTTAGAGACAGCTTCGCTCGACGGTTTTATGTTGAACCAAGTGAGAGTTCCATGCGAGATGCCACCACCAAAACATGCTTATGGACATGCGATGATTGTATGGTAAGCGTGGGCATTAAGGAGGAATTTGAGCAATATGTTCACAATGTCGATCTCAGTCCCTACATTTCAGATAAGTGCAATCAACACCACACTCACTGAATCATTTGTCAAAGGATTTAGATTCCATCCCCGTGAATCTAGGGTGTCATTTAAACTGTATGAAAATTCACTTACCATATCAGTAGAGAGATTTTCTCACCACTACAAAATCCCATTCTGGGGTTCGCTTGGTGAACCACCAAGAACTGAATTCCAAACATTCTTGACTAGTCTTTGCTACGGTGAGAATAGGGAGTGATGCAAGGTAGAATAAAGAGCATTCATTTTCCCGTAATTCAGTACTTTGCATTATTCAATGGGAAATGTATTGTAGGCAAACAAGATTGTAGTACACTTTGTGCTTCAAACTTGAGCCTCATACGCACCGCTCTCAATGGTGATAGAAGTTATAATCTTGGAGCGATTGTTGCACGCAGATTGCAACACAACACTAATAGTGGTTATTTTTATGGTGGGATTTATGCCACACGCTTAGCAAGAGAGCTGGGTGTTTCACCTTTGCCATATGACCCTATTTTACCTACTCAGTATTTAGACTTTGATGCTATGAAGCGTCATAAGATCCTTAAGGGTAAACCTGATAATTTCACTTATAAATTGTTGTTTGATTAAGAGTCTATTGTATACACATATTTGCATGCGCCTGCTCTCTTTGACTATCACAGCAGGGGAAGATATTTTGTTCTTGAGAGCGAGGCTCGAGCTCACAACGTGGCGGTTGTGGCTGCATGCTACCTCTTGAGCATTGTGTTGGTTTTCCCTTGAAGAGGAAAGGGTGATGCAGTAAAGTAGCGTAAGTATTTCCCTCAGTTTTTGAGAACCAAGGTATCAATCCAGTAGGAGACCACGTTCAAGTCCCACGTACCTACACAAACAAATAAGAACCTTGCAACCAACACGATAAAGGGGTTGTCAATCCCTTCACGGCCACTTGCAAAAGTGAGATCTGATAGAGATGATAAGATAATTTTTTTGTATTTTTATGATAAAGACTAAAAGTAAAGAAAGCAAAATAAACGGTAATAGAAATAACGGTAGATTAATATGATAGAGAATAGACCCGGGGACCATAGGTTTCACTAGTGGCTTCTCTCAAGAGCATAAGTATTACGGTGGGTGAACAAATTACTGTCGAGCAATTGATACAATTGAGCATAGTTATGAGAATATCTAGGTATGATCATGTATATAGGCATCACGTCCGTGACAAGTAGACCGACTCTTGCCTGCATCTACTACTATTACTCCACATCGACCGCTATCCAGCATGCATCTAGAGTATTAAGTTCATAAGAACGGAGTAACGCTTTAAGCAAGATTGTGACGCCCTCGATTCAATCGTACACTAATCATGCACGCAAATGTGTACGATCAAGATCAAGGACTCACGGGAAGATATCACAACACAACTCTACAAATAAAATAAGCCATACAAGCATCATAATACAAGCCAGGGGCCTCGAGGGCTCGAATACAAGTGCTCGATCATAGACGAGTCAGCGGAAGCAACAATATCTGAGTACAGACATAAGTTAAACAAGGTGCCATAAGATGGCTAGCACAAACGGGATACAGATCGAAGAGGACAGGCCTCCTGCCTCGGGATCCTCCTAGGTCACTCCCGGTCGCCGCCGGCGGGCTGCACGTAGTAGTAGGCGCCTCCAGTAGTAGTCGCCGAGGCGGTGGCGCTCGATCCCGGCTCCATCGTCGATAGCAGCAATCGAGTAGAGATAGGGGAAAAGGGGAACAAGGCAACCGTGAGTACTCATCCAAAGTACTCAAAGCAAGGAGCTACACTACATATGCATGGATATATGTGTAAAGGCCATATCGGTGGACCGAATGCAGAATGCCGTAATAGAGAGAAGGCCTAGTCCTAGCGAAGACTAGCATCTTCCGAATCCACCATCTTGCAGCAAACAAGAGGAGTAGAGTAACATAACTTGAAGTAGCGAGAGTGTTATCAACCTCGGCGAGATCCTTTCTCGACTCCTGCGAGGAAGAAATCCCGAGCCATACTATCCAGCTTATCATCACAATCCAAAGCTCATCTCCATGTCTCATCTCAAGTAACCAGTTCTAGTTGTATCGATCGGGATACAACTCCAAGCGTCCGCTACCAGAGGACAGGCTATCGATAGATGTTTTCTTCCTGCGGGTGCACCAACTTACCCACCACGCCGCTTAACTCCGGCGGACACACTTTCTGTGGTCATGCCCGCCTCGGTCAAACAATACGCCGCAACCCGACCTAGGCTTAATAGAGAGGCCAGACGCCGGACTAAACCTATGCCCCGGGGTCATGGGCCATCTCCCGAACTCCTCAGACGCTATGCGGGCGGCCGGAAGCAGACCTAGCCTAACAGCGCTTCCAGCCCAATCCGGCCAGGCCCGACTCCGACGCCTAATAAGCTTCGCTGATGTATACTGACGCAGAACGCCCATACTTAGCCCACGTGATGGTTAGTGCTATCGGCCGAGGCCCCTCGGATCAAATATCCAAATCGTAGTGGATTAGGAACGCGGTAACAAGCGTAACTCACGAAAGATGTGACCCGTTGCCCGCCTCGAGGACTTGTGGCAAGGGCTAGGAATGCCCGCCACGCCTCGTAAGTATCTCGCGGGCACCCTCCGTGTCAACCCGCTCCACATCACTGCAATTAAGCAGCTGGTACCCTCGTGGTCGACCCGTCTTTACAAGTAACATGGGTAAAAGTCCAAGTAATCGTGAGTCCAAACATCAAGGGAAAACACGAGGAATCACCCCGGTGTATTCCACTCAATGTAGTCATCAAGGTGAACATAAGAGGATTCACCCTCGAGGTCCACACTTGAGGGGTTGCACGACAGTCGTATCGAAGTGGTTAAAGAGGAATCACCCTCGATGACCACAACCGGATAACTATACTACTGAGGTTAATATCGGAAGTCTTTGTAGAGGTTTCACCCTCGGTACTCGATAGTAACCTAGTAGTGTCGAGCAACTAAGGGGAAGTGATGTGCGGTGTTGGGGCCTGGTCTTGATCCCGCTGATCGGGTCTTCAATGATGAAGCGAGGGCAACAAGGACAAGGTGGGGGTCACGATGGGTCTCTAACCAACCTATACTAAGCGCTTTAGGATAAGCGTAGGTAACAATAGCAGGTTACAATAAACAGGCTATGCAATGTAATAGGAGCAACAATAACAATAGCAAAATCTAGTGCAAGCAATAAGAGAATGGAATGGGCGATATCGGGATGATCAAAGGGGGGCTTGCCTGGTTGCTCGGGCAAGAGAGAGGATCGTCAAGACCTTAGTCGAATCGCCACCGCAGCTGGCGTCGGTCTCGTAGTCTACCGAAGAGAAGAGGGGGAAGAAACAATGAATACACGATAACAGATGCATAACGATGCATGACATGCCAAGAAGCGATGCTAGGCGTGCCCTAACGTGGTAAGAAGGGTACTGGTTTAGGGGGGGAAGCATCCGGGAAGTTATCCCGGTTCCGGACGTCTGTCAGACAGATGAACCGGAGGAGAAAGTTTGCAGGTTCGATAGGTTAGAGACGTGCGGTGGACGAACGGACTGCGTATCCGGAATCGTCTCGTCGTTCTGAGCAACTTTCATGTTGAAAATATTTTAATCCGGGCTACGGATTAAAAGTTATGAATTATAAAAGGTTTTATTAATTTCTGGAATTTTAATTAATTAATTAATTAATTTCGAAAAAACATTTATGACATCAGCATGAGGTCATGCTGACGTCATCAGCCAACAGGGTTGACTAAGTCAACCCTGCCAGGTGGGTCCCACATGTCATACACTAATAACTTAATTAACCTAATCAGATTAATTAAACTTAGTTAATTAAGTTAACTAATGATTAGTATTAATTAATCCAGAATTAATTAGTTTAATTAATTACCCAATTAATTAGCTAATGATTAGGTTTAACTAATCCAGAATTAATTAGATTAATTAATTATCCAATTAATTAATTAATTAGTTAATTAGTTTAATTACTTTTAATTCATTTTAAATCATTTTTTGATTCTGTTTAATTAAAACATTTCTTTAAACGTTTTTGGGGGGGTGGGGCCCCCTAGTCAGAGGCACGTGGCTAATGGGCGCAGGGCGCCATCTTGCGGTTGGGTGCCACCCGATCGGGCGCGACCCGCCCGGGTCAGGCGGGCGGCAAGTGGCCGTTGCCACCAGCCCCACGGCCGGCTGCAGCCGGTGAGGGGGGCGACGGAGGCCATCTGGGCCCAGGCGAAGGGGGGATCGGGGAGTTCGGCTTTGTCGGCGAGGCGGGGCGCCAACGGGGAAGGAGGGGATCGGGAGCGCGGGGCTCGGGGCCTCACGCCACGTCGCCCGACGAGGCGCCTGACGGGAGGAGAAGGAACGGGGAGGGGGAGGGCACGGCGGCCGGGGCGCGCCGAGCCGACGAGGCCACGGGGAGGGGAGGGGGGGCACTGGTTGGGGCGGTGGGGGGTTTATCCCCCTCCCAGTTTTATTTTTCTTTTTATTTATTTTTTTGACAGATTCGAAACAACGAATAGAAACTTAACACACCGGGGGGGTTTACTGTTGCAAAACCGGGGGGTTTACTGTTGCCAAACCATCCGGGTGTTACAAATCTCCTCCACTACAAGAAATCTCGTCCCGAGATTTAGGAGGTAGAAGGAAAGAGTGCGGGATATTCATCTCGGAGACGATCCTCGCGTTCCTGTGTGGCTTCATCTTCAGAGTGATTCACCATCGGACTTTGAGGAATTTGATCGCTTTCGGCGGGTGCGGCGTTCAGCTTGGTCGAGAATGCGGACCGGATGCTCTTTATAGGAGAGGTCCTGTTGCAATTCGAGCACTTCATGGTCCATCGCTCGGATTGGGTCCTTGAAGCAGCGACGGAGTTGGGACACGTGGAACACATCGTGAACTGAGAAAGGTTCAAGGAAGCTCCAGTTGATAAGCCACTTTTCCACGCCTTTCCGAATAGTGAAAGGGCCAATATAGCGAGGAGCTAGCTTGCCCTTGATCCCGGCGGTGAGCACCCTTCATTGGTGTAACGCGAAGATAGGCCTTTTCGCCAAAGTTGATAGACCATGTCTTTGTGATGACGGTCATAATTACTCTTTTGGCGCGATCGAGCAGTCTTGAGATTCTCGCGAATAATGCGGACTTGTTCTTCGCATGTTGGATAATATCCGGACCAAGAGTGGGCGTTCCCGCTTCGACCAGTTCGGAGGGTTCGCACTTTCGTCCATATAACACTTCAAGGGGCCATCTTGAGACTAGCTTGAAAGCTATTATTATAAGAGAACTCAGCATACGGAGAGATTCCTCCCATTTCTTGCGAATGAGGCGACACAAGCTCGAAGCATGTCTTCGAGAATTTGGTTGACACGCTCAACTTGCCCTTGGGATCTGCGGATGAAACGCAGATCTTGAAAGATAAATGAGTCCCCATAGCTTCTTGAAACTTGCCCGTAATCTTGAAGTGAATAAGCTGCCACGGTCCGAATCGATAACCAAAGTGGAATACCGTGAAGTGAAACAATTCTGGACATATAGGCGTTGCAAGCTGGCTAGCGAGGATCGTTTCTTTGACCGCCGTAAATGTGCAACTTTAGAAAGCCGTCAATGACGACAAGAATAGCATCATTACCTTTCTGCGATTTGGGAAACCCGGTGGACGAAGTCCATTTCAACATGGTCCCATTTCCATTCGGGAATAGAGATAGGCTGCGAGTTCCAAAGAGGCCTTTGATGTTCTGCTTTGATACGACGGCAAACGCCACATTCGTAAACATATCGAGCAATGTCTTGCTTCATATTAGACCACGGTAATCTCGATTTAATGTCTTGATACATCTTGGTACCGCCAGGGTGGATACATAGAGGCGATCATGAGCTTCTTGCATAACCTTCTCGAGTCATATCCAGGTTGTCCTGCTTGCAAGGTACCACTAGGCGGCCTTTGAAGTACAAGGCGCCATCATCAACAATAGTGAAGGATGAGGATTTCCTTTCCCGACGTCTTGTTTAAGCTTGTAGACCTCGAGTCGATCCTGCATTGTCTTTATGGTGCCCAAGAGATCGGGTTCAACAGCCAGGTAAAGAGGGATCCTGGGGAACAACACGGAGATTCATCTTGCGGAACTCCGGAGAAGGGGAGCGAGTGCACCGGAGGAACGATATGGAGGTTCAGCTGCTGAATTCTTCAACAAGTGAGGGCTGAACTTTGTGAACTCAAGGTGGTTGCGATAAGACTTATGCTCAAAGCATCAGCCATC